>CAUYNB010071235.1:0-99462 GCA_963574225.1 Lagothrix lagotricha | reverse complement strand
TGTGATCTTGGGTCACTGCAGGGGAATTAATGGTTACAAGGAAGAGAAATCCTGCTTGAGTTCAGGAGTTCTGGTATCATGGAACCAGTGAAGGACTGTGTGGCTGGGGATCTGGGAGCAGCTGCTTTGGGAGGCGGAAAGATTTGAATCCCTCATCTAGGGTCTTAATGCTAATTTTCTTCCTTTCTCCTGACCTCTCCTTTCTCCTAGCGAGCTAAGAATAAAAACTCTGGGACCTGCTGTTTTATTTTTTCACTCAAGAAACTGATTAATGAAGGCTGCTAGGTTTAATAAATTTTTGTCTATTTCAGCTTAGAAAACACTATTTTGGGGAGTGAAAAAATATTGGCAATCATTCACCTTGTGGGGAGCTGCATTAGTCTGCAGGTTGTTAAAGGAACAGACTTTGATATTAAAAAAGCTTAGGATACGTGTTCCTCCACCTGGGATAGGACATTTAATGGCTGTGTGACCTTGAGTGGTTACTTCACCTTGTATGAGCCTCAGTCCTCTCATCCAGGAAATGGTGATTTTTTTTTTTTTTTCCTGTGCAGAAGACAGACAAGAAATGGTGATTAATGGTACATGCCTCTGAAGTTTGCTATGGAAATTGAGGAAGAGACTTGTCATAGTAAATGTTGGAAAAGTGTGAACACTCTCCGTGACCTATTTATTTTCTGCTTTCATCTTTTCAGAAGTAAGACAGAGAACGCATTTGCTTATGGGTGCATTGGTTTTGAGCTCTTGCTCACAGTTAAATTTCCTGCTGAGTAATTTCTGAACTCCAACTCATCATTATTGAATCTGGACAGTTAACATCACCCCTATTCATTTCTGTCTGGAGCACTCCCCTCTCTTTCTTGCCTTAGGAAGTTAAAAATGGACTGATGTGGCTAGAAAGATTCCAAAGGGGGAAAATGAAGTGATAATGTGGGGAAGTTTGCTTTAATTTCCTGAAGAGAAGCTGTGGAATGATCCTTTGAATACTTATTATTTGTTGAACCTGGTCAACGTTGGGCATCCTAGGCGGGTTGTGTAAAGGTGCCATCTTTGTCTTATGACTATGTAATCAAAATGAGCCAGGTAATCCCAGATACACGAGTCAGCTTTGTGTCCATGAATGAGGTGCACCAATAGCCTAGATATTGTATTTGATTGCATAAGAACCTCATTCAAGCATTCTACCACTTTAACCTCTTGCAGCCTGACTACTCTCTGTATCTGGAAAATGGAAAAGTCAGCCAGAGCTTAATCCAGAAAACAAACTACTCTAGGTATTTTAGATAGAAGGGAGAATTATCCGGAGATTAGATTCTCAGGAAATTGTTGCAAGGGTTAAAACGAATGGGCTGTAGGTTGGCTAGAGCTAAGAATGACTCCTAGAATACGACAGAACTGAATTCCAAAGGAAATGACTACCTGAACCGCAGTTAGGAAGGGCAAAGGACAGAACCATTGACTTTAAGGACACAAAGACTTAGCTGTGATTGAGAGATCAGAAAAACAGCATCAGAAGCTGCTACTCTTTCTCCCCCTACAAACTGTGGACAGTGGAATATGGAGTCTGGTGGTTTTCATAACCCCTCAACACTCCTAAAGACAGAGATTGGGTGCTGAAACACAAAAATCTTCCTGGAGGCTGAGAGTGGTGGCTCACGCCTGTAATCCCAGCACTTTGGTAGGCTGAGACAGGCGGATCACTTGAGGTCAAGAGTTTGAGATCAGCCTGGCCAACATGGTGAAACCTTGTCTCTACTAAAAATACAAAAATTAGCTGGGCATGGTAGCATGCACTTGTAATCCCAGAGACTTGGGAGGCTGAGGCAGAAGAATTGCTTTAACCCAGGAGGGGGAGGTTGCAGTGAACCGAGATTGTGCCACTGCACTCCAACCTGGGCAACAGAGTGAGACTCTGTCTCAAAAAACGAAAAGAAAAGGAAAGAAAATCTTCCCTGCCAGCAGAAAACAGCAAATACAGCAGAAAGGCTGCTTCTGCCCCACTTCCACCTTTTACGTTTCTGAAGAGTGCATCTAATTGACAGAACCTAAGTCATGTTCAGTCTCCTAACTAGATTCCAGAAAATGTAGTGGGTTTTTTTTCCCCTGCAGCGTTGGAAAGCACCCTGGAAACATAACCATGGGACCAGCTCAAACTGATTAACCATTGCTTAAGTAAGTTGTTACAGGTGACAAAGAGCCAAAATTGCCTGCGTGGGTACAATAGAAAGGACTTTGACCTTCTAATTTACTACCATCAGTCTGACGGACCAGCTGGATTGGCGTCACCTGGGACTAGTTAGAAAGACCATAAAAGCTGGAGCTACTCCCAGATTGGAGAGACAGATATGAGTGTTGCCTCTTGTCTCCTTGTCAGTTGACTTGAAATAAAGTGTTTTCTTTTCTCCAAAGCTGGTATCAGAGCATTGGCTTCTATGTGCATTGGGCGGTGAGCCCATTGCTCGGTAACAATAGGTGAGAATGGATATTGAGCCACAGTCAACCAATTACTGCACACTGTTCTGCCTGAGCCCCATTATTGTGTGTTCATCTGTCTCTAATTCAACCACATAAATTCAGCAGAACTAAACCAGTTTACCAAGGTAGACAGAGAGATTTAAACATGGGGGCAATTTTACCAAACGTTCAACTCAAGGCATGAGCATCAGATCTGAAGTGAGGATGAGATGGAAGACATGAATTTCTTGTTTCCTCAGGTGATCTCAGTACTGAAGTACCTCTCACAATATGTGTATATATTCTGAATAAGTGAATAGAGCGATTACAAAGCCATATCTAGAGTTTCCACTACAGAGAGGGGTAATGAGAGAGGAAAAAGGAAAAAACCAGACAGGCAGGCAGTTAGGGTGGGTCCATGGTTGAATTATTTCAAACCAAAGAACAACCTGCAGGCATAGATAAGGGAACTTCCAATGCGGGTCTTGCCACACAGGTAAGACAGGCTACACAGGTGACTTACCCAGACATGCCTGCAATGGAATATTGCGTCCCCTAACACATGTACAGTAAAGGGAAGAAAGCAATATGAAGTAACTCCAGCTAAGGGTCGGCATATGCACTAGGAGGACAGGGTGGAGCTACCAGAAATTCACACCTTATGCAAATGAAATGCTCAGTCCTCCTTGGTTTCTTATAGAAGCCTTTGCATTCAACTGTAAAAATGGCAACCCTTTTCCAAGTACCCTCTCTGGAGCAGAGAGCTTTCTTCTTTCACTTATTATTATTTTTTTAATTAATTACTCTTTTTTTTGAGACAGAGTCTTACTCTGTCGCCCAGGCTGGAGTGAGTGCAGTGGCATGATCTTGGCTCACTGCAATCCCCGCCTCCATGGTTCAAGTTCTTGTGCCTCAGCCTCCTGAGTAGCTGGAACTATAGGCGTGTGGCAGCACGCCTGGCTAATTTGTTTTGTATTTTTTAGTAAAGATGGGGTTTCACCATGTTGGCCAGCCTGGTCTCGAACTCCTGACCTCGTCGTCTGCCTGCTTAGCTTTCCAAAGTGCTGAGATTACAGGTGTGAGCCACCGAGCCCGGCCTCTTCTTTCACTTGTTAAACTTTTGCTCCAACCACCACCCACCCCACCCCACCCACCGCCAAAAAAAAAAAAAGCCATATCTTAGTCAAAATCTAACTCCTAACAGAAGGCCAAATCCCTTTGTGTTTCTATGATAAAGTGGTAAACACGAAGAATACTCTAGCGAAGTAACATAAAAAATCCTGTTTATAAATTTTTGCCTTCCTGGCTAAAATTTGAGACCCTTCCTCCTCACCTTCCCATAAGACCTGGCTTCATTGTATTTCACTGAGAATTCAGTGATAATCAATTCAAACGAGCAGTCATGTGAAAGGTTGTTGTCAACTGTCAAGTCCTGTATATGTCAGGTGTTATTATCACACATAGTGCTTTACATGTAATGGGTACTTTTAACATTTGCCAATTTTTCTTTATTATTTACCCCCTCTCTTTAGGCAATATATACATATGTATTATGTATATATAAATTTTTTTCTGAACTATTTGACAAGTTTTAGAAATCATGTCCCTTTGTCCTTAAATACTTCTGTATGCATTTTCTAAGAAGAATGTTCACTCCGAATATTGACCATGGATGTACTATGATTTAATCTACAGACCTTATTCATATTTTGCTAATATTCTCCATAAGTTTTTTTTATATCAATGATTTTTTTCCATCCAGGATTCAATCCAGAATTATGCATATCATTGGGTTTTTTGCACTTTCTTTGATTTTCAGGACCTTGACATTTTTGAAGAAATCAGGCCAATTCTTTTTATAAAGTCACTGAAATTGGGTTTTGTCTGATGTTTCCTCATAACTAGAGTCAGATTATGTGATTTTGGCAGGAATAGTAAATAAACAGTTTGAGCCTGGCTTCTTAGCCCTCACTTTCAAGGGAAGAGAAAGCGTTGGCAGGAGATCAAATACAACATAATGATTTGGGTGCAGTAGGAATGGGATAGCACCTGTTTGTAGCTGAGGGCCTAGGATAGAGCAACCCAAGGTAGATTCACTAGGCAGTAGTTTAAAGGCCACTGGGCAGAGTCAGCCAATGTGGAAGCCAAAAGACTAGACCGAGTTCTGCCGTTAACCAGGCGATACCGAGTTACAACAATAAAAAGGATTGTAAGGCTGGGTGTGGTGGCTCATGCCTATAATCCCAGCACTTTGGGAGGCTGAGGCGGGCAGATCACGAGGTCAGGAGATCAAGACCATTTTGACTAACACAGCGAAACCCTGTCTCTATTAAAAATACAAAAAATTATCCAGGCATGGTGGCATGTGCCTGTAGTCCCAGCTACTTGGTAGGCTGAGGCAGGAGAAACGCTTGAACCCAGGAGGCGGAGGTTGCAGTGAGCCTAGATCACGCCACTGCACTCCAACCTGGGTGACAGAGCAAGACTCTGTCTCAAAAATAAATAAATAAATAAAAATAAAAAATAATAAGGATGGTGATGATCATCATAATAATAATGACTTTAGCAACATGTGAAGTGCTTTGATATGCATTATCTTATATAATCTTTCAATTGTCTCACAAGATAGAAATGATTCTTACTTTATGGATGAGGAAATTGAGGCTGTGGTGGATCAAGTGGCTTGCCCAAGGTCACACAGGTGGAAAGTGGCAGAGCTGGAGGCCAGACCCAGCTCTCTCAATCAGACTCTGAAGTTTGTCTTTCTAAACCAAGATGCTGGAAAGGAAGTCACAGTACCTTTTTGGGAATTCATCTCTAAAAGGAGTGGAGTGGATAAAACAAACGTATAAGGCAGCACTTCTCAGTATTTTGGACTTCACAAAGCAATAAAAATAATTTTAAAAACTGGAAAACAGATACAGGACTTTTAATACGTGCTATTGTTAAGTAAGGATATTAAAATACAAAAATAAAATTTTATCTAGCATCAGTACTGTTTCATAAAAGAAAGGACATTTTAATATAAAAATAGGGGAAGTAATAATCTCAAAAAAAGAACATTCTTTGAAATTGGATGTATTAGTTTTGTAACATACTTGGTACCTTGTCATTAATTTTCCCACTTCGCTGGGGCCTTGTGAAAGTTCTGACCTGAGCAGCCCTGATCTGTGGCCTGGCATTGGGGGAACACTGTTTTATGGTGTCTTCCTGCTTTAGTGTCCCGCGGCTTTATTCTAAATGACGAAAGTATGTGAGCAGGGAGAGGAGTGGTGAACAATGGCACCTTCCCAGGGTCTCTTTTCTTGCTTCTCTGCTTTTTAGGCCTCACTTTCAAGGGATAAGAAAGGGTTGGCAGGAGATCAAATACAACATACTGATTTGGGTACGGTAGGAATGGGACAGCACCTGTTCGTGGCTGAGGGCCTAGGGTAGAAGGTTCCAGAAAGCAGCTTCTGTCAGTTAAGTTAGGCACTCATTGTGGCACAGTGTTTTGTTTTTTTTTTTTAATTATTTTTGGTGACGATTTCTTTTTATTTATTTATTTATTTACTGAGACAGAATCTCTCTCTGTTGCCCAAGCTGGAGTGCAGTGGTGAGATCTTGGCTCACTGCACCCTCCACCTCCTGGGTTCAAGTGACTCTCCTGCCTCAGCCTCCCCAGTAGCTGGGATTACAGGTGCACACCACCATGCCCAGCCGATTTTTGTGTTTTTGGTAAAGATGGAGTTTCACCATGTTGGCCAGGCTGGTCTCAAACTCCTGACCTCAAGTAATCCACCTGCCTTTGCCTCTCAAAGTGCTGGGATTACAGGTGTGAGCCACTGTGCCTGGCCAATTGATTTCTATTAATGCGTTAAATAACCAGGGTCTTGAAGTGGTTCTAATAACTCCCATGATTTCAAAGTAGTGATGATTATAAACAATATTTTGCAATATTAACTGTACTGTGATGTTAAAATACCTGTGATTATTATAGGTAATAAAGTCACAGGTACTGTTATTACTGCTGAAGTGTGACGCCTACAGTCATAATTGAAGGAAAGGCACAATTTCAGTTAGACGTCAGTGAAATCAATATGCAATTTTTTTCCCATCTGAGTTCATAGATTCCCTGACTTCTTCTATCCATGGGTCCGGTGGTGAGGAGTGGAGGATGGGATGTAGCAAGAATCTGAGGGTCCCAGATTAAAACCCCTATTTTAAAAAATGTATTTTTATAAATTTAGAGGGTACAAGTGCAGCTTTGTTACATGGGTATATTGCATAGTGATAAAATCTGGCCTTTTAGTGTAGCCATCCCCTGAATAGTTTACATCGTGTACAATATGTAATTTTTCATTCCTCATCCTTCTCCCAGCCCTGGCATCTTTTGGAGTCTCCGTGTCCGTTATTCTGCTCTGTGTGTCTACATGTACCCCTGTTAAAAGTCTATATTCCCTGCCTACTTTCATGTCTCAATTTGATGATCCCTCCAATATCTAACTGTGTATCAATTTTATGATCCCTCAAATATTTAACTGTGTATAAGGGTAAGCAATCTTTGTAGTATAGTTTTTACCCTCATGACCCAGGGTGACTATTCTCACCAAAGTTACCAATGTTCCCCCAGGTTCGAAGGACCTTTTCCCATTTCCATATTAATCCATCTCTCTGCAGCCTCAGACACCAAACCATTCCCTCCTTGGAACTTTCTCCTTCCTAGGCTTCTGCAGTATTCTTCTCCATGCCATGACACAGTGGTTTTAACCCCTCGTAATGGTGGGAGTTTTTTCAAAACACAGGGCTGGGGCTCTCTGAGTTTTCCAAGAGGGAAGGTTTGGGGTAGGGCCCAGGCATCTGTTTAATGCTACATGAGGAATTCCAGTTTGTACCAACTAAGAATCACTGCCTTCATTATTTATGAGTGCTGGGATGTATGTTTTCCACTGATAACTATAATAATCATCATCAATGTCATAGCCTTAGACTTAGGTATGTTTTCTTCTCCCACTGAGTTTTAAAGCACAGCTCTTGTTTAATCTTTTCTTAGCTTTATTTCTGACCTTAAAAATAAAAATAAAACAATTTCAGAAACTTCCACGTCCTTCAATGAGGAGATGTATATATGAATGAGGAAATGTCTGCAAAACGCTTGCAATGTCTGGAATCAGATGTATTTTGTAAGAATAAAAATAATAATTCCTTTTTTTTTTTTTTTTTTAGAGACAGGGTCTCACTGTCACCCAGGCTAGAGTACAGTGGTGTGATCACAGCTTACTGCAGCCTCGACCTCCCAGGCTCAAGCGATCATCCTACCTCAGCCTCCCAGGACTGCAGATGCATGCCACCATATCCAGCTAATTTTTGTACTTTTTGTACAAACATTTTCACCATGTTGCCCAGGCTGGTCTCGAACTTCTGGACTGAGCAATCCACCCTTCTTGGCCTCCCAAAGTGCTAGGACTCTAGGCAGGAGCCACTGTGTCTGGCCGATAACAATGTCTTTATTTTGGAAGCAAACAGCGAGAAGGCAGAGGTAGATTATAAATTCTAGGGGTGTTTTGTAAACTGCTAATTTATGGCCAATGATGAGCAATGTTAGTCTATGTGAGGATGTGAGACAAGCAGGAAGTGAGAGTTTGCAGGTGTAAGTTTATAGCTAGGGGGTATAGATGGCAGAGCATTGTCATAGAATCTTAAAGAAACATTGACTCAAAGCTGAAGGAATCTTAGGGTTCTCCAGCTTCATTCTTTATCCCTGTGATCACATCCTGTCAGGGCCACGTTATGACTTTCTTGGACCTCCGGCACTTGCTTTTGCTCCGTAAAAGTATCTAAAATTATATTTTATGACTGCATCGGCACAAAATCACCTGTAATCCAGGCTGGATTTATTATTACATAATCATTATTATAGTTATGTTTCCTTTAGTTAAAAAAATTAAAGTTAAAACATTTTTATGGGCCCCTAAAAGCATCATGAGCCCCAGGCACGTGCCTCCTATGTCTAATGGAGGAGTCAGCCCTGCCCGAGAGAGGGAATGCACTATGTTATGAAATCGCCCATGTATTTCCATTTAAAAACCATTTGAATTGATAGAAAGTTTTTAATATGTATATGCACTTCTGTCATGTTCTTTTCCCTGGAGACAGTCTATTCCCTCTGTCTCATGTCCTATGTACTAGATCCTGGCTATACAAAGTGTGGGCCATGGACCGGAAATACTGATATCACTCGGAGGCTAGTTAGATGTGCAGAATCTCAGGTCTCATCCTGTACCTACAGAATCAGAATCTGCTTTTTAACAAACTTCCTAAGTAATTCATATTCACACAAAATTTAGAGAAGCACCGTACTGGAGAGAATAATAACAGCAAAGGTTTATTGAATACTACTCTGCCCGACATCATTTTAAGTGCTTTATGTGGATTGTCTAATTAATCCTTTCAACAACTTTGTTTTTCCCATCTTACAGATGAGTAAACTGAAACACAGAGAAGCCAAGTGACTGTCTTTATCCAGTGAAGAAGTGGTATGCAAGAATTCAGACCAGGCAGTGTGACTCCAGGATCTATGCCCTTTATCTCCATGCCAGTCTGCCCGTTCTCCTGTGCCCTTCTCACTTGAGAAGTGGCTGCTTGCCTCTCAGCTTACAGTTCAGGTTGCCAGGGTGGGAGCCATTTTTTTAATAGCACTTAGTCCAACTCTCCTGTTACAGCTGATTGAGTGGCAGGTAGATCCCTGATCGATGGCAATCTATGGCTATTCTGCAGTCCGTCACTCAGGTGGGCTCTCAATCTGTGGAATTTAAATGAAGCAGCTTGGAAAGAATTTGCTAGTTCTTAAGGAACAGGAAAAAGTGGTTGGGTGGCCTGTGGATGAGTCATGTTTAAAGTGACTTATCTATAATGAAGGTATTAGAGCTTCTGCTACTTGAGAGTCTAGAGCACCTTCAAGTCAGATCCACTCTCCCACTCATTTCTCTGGGATTCCCAAGCCTATTATGGCTCCGTCTTTTGAATTTCCCTGGGAGTCCTTTCATTGTACCACAGGAAGCCCTACAACAATCTTGCTTTACTTGAGCTATCTCAAGTGGGTTTCTGTTTGTTATCCTAAAAGCCAAACTACAAGAACACACATTCACATATTTAGAAGCACTTGTGCATCTCCCTGAGCTACCCCTTCTCCAAGGAAAACACCCCCAGTTCTGTCAGTCCTCATGCTGTGTGTTCACTCCCTCTCTTGTTCCTTCCCCTCTGGACTGTGCAGCTGTAGCCTTTGAAAATGGACTAATATGGAGGCTGGAATTGGAAGCCACTTTTATGGAACAATTTTATGTGTAAAGAATGAGCCTGCCAGCCTCAAAATTTCTTACTTAGCACCTGGCAAGACTTCCCTGGAGCCCTAAAATTGGTTCTGTTTACAAGAGGGCACACTGTAACTGGAGCTATGACTAACAGCTGAGCACAAGCCCCCTGCCTTCCGCCCTCCACTGAGAGTAGGCCCCTTGAAGAAAAGCATCGGATATTGGGGCGGGGAGTTTTTCCCAAGGCTGTCCAAGCTTGAAGGCATTTCAAAGGAGAAACCCTGATGGACTGTGTCTCCCCAGCTCCGGGGAAGAAACGGCAAACTGGCAGGCAACCAGCTTGCCTCAGCAGAGAGGAACTCCAGCCCATTCCCCCTTGTGATTGTTGTGTTCAGGTCAGTACTAACTTTAGCCTCGCAGTCCTCAAATGGGGACAGTCCACTAGTGGATTAAATCCTCCTTAAATGACTCAGAAGCTTTTAGCCAGAGATCAAGGGAAAGGAAATGATTTCATTTATTCTCTGCTGGTCCACGATGACTTCCGGGGAAGCCATTCTCCAGTGTGTTGCCGAATAATAACACTTTCTATTCATATATCATTGATCTCCCAGGAGCTCAAAGTTTTCCACAAGCATCTTATCAGCTAATTTCACCTGGGGTGCTTGGGAAGAAAGGAGGAAGCAAGGAAAACATTTGCTTTCTTTTCTTTTCTTTTTAACTTTTAAGTTCAGGGGTACATGTGCAGATTTGTTACATAGGTAAACTTGTGTCCTGGGGGTGTGTTGTAGATTATTTCATCATCCAAGTATTAAGCCTAGTACCCATTAGTTATTTTTCCTGATCCTGTCCTTCCACCCTCCACCCTCTGACAGGCCCCAGTGTGTGTTGTTCCCCTCTATGTGTCCATGTGCTCTCATTATTTAGCTCCCACTTATAAGTGAGAACATGCACCCAAAGGAATATAGTCATTCTATTATAAAAACACATGTACACGTATGTTCATTGTAGCACTATTCACAATAGCAAAGACACAGAATCAACCTAAATATCAATCAACGACAGACTAAATAAAGAAAATGTGGTACATATATACTATGGAATTCTATGCAGCCATAAAAAAACAATGAGATCATGTTCTTTGCAGAGGCTTGGACGGAGCTGGAGGCCATTATTCTTAGCAAACTAACATAGGAACAGAAAACCAAATATCGCATGTTCTGACTTATAAGTGGTTGCTTTATTTTCTTCCTTGCAGTCACTCTTTCAGCTGAGACCGCTGTCCCTCAGAAAGAGAGGTGGGGGTAAGCAATGCTGAAGAATTTCTCATTATGTAAGTTGGCTTATGGTATTATCCCTGTACTGGCTTCATGCTGGGTATCCAACTACCCAACACTAGGTCATTATCCTCTTTCTGTAATTTACTTGCCTCATTTCAATGTGGAGTAAATACCCTCATGTTGGGTTGGAGAAATTGGGGCTCAGAGAAGCCATGCAGGATGACTGAGTTCTCATGCCAGATTATGGGTGAGTTTGGAGCCAATGTTATCATGTGTTCAGCTACTGACATGTCCCTCTGTGTTCTTCCTGCCTGCAGTGCTCAGGGAGTGGTTCCAGAGCTGAGGTTGGCCATAACTCCCTGAATCTGAAAAGATGTGTCCTGAAGCACGTTTGAGGATAAAAGGACGCACACTTGAGCTGGAAGGCCTGACCCCAAGTTGGCTGGCCGGCATTCTGAAGTGGCTTTTTTCAGACCCACATCCTGTGAAGTGCTTTGCGGATCAGTCTGCCTCTCGGGGACTTGAATATTTCAAAAAGGATCTAAAGGGCCTTTCAAATGGTACCGGGACATAAATAGCTTTCACAGAAGAATGTTGCTTCAGTGATGTGATGACTGAATCAGCACCACATTGAATTAGCAGCAATCTGGTGCTCTGGGTAATGGAGTGATGGTAAATGAACATTATTACATTTTTACCCAATGAATGAGTCCTTAATAAAAAAGACAAATGGCTTCCAGGTGTCTTGCCACAAAATTTCAACAACTGAGTCACTCAAGCTGGATGGAAGAACAAGAGGCAGTATAGAATCTGCTCGTGATTCAGTGGCCGCCAACTTGGATTGTCCCCAGTTCCAACTTTAGCATCTTTCTTTAGTCATTCTACCACACAGTCAGTTCCCCTTGTGTAGATGCACAACAGGAGGAAATTCTAATGAAAGGACAAGCTGCCACTGTCCCATCTGAGCAAGCATCCCCAGAGAGAACAGGCTCCCCATACCAGGAAATACTGTTCCTGAGAGGAAACACCTGTGGCTTGTCTGTGGCCGGGTCTGGAATTACTGGCCATTCCAGAGCAGGACCGATCGATGTGCCGACTTCTGCGGTTGCTAGGATGTAAGGTAATTCCTCAAGAATGTTCTGTCAGCTGGCTCAGCACAGCCTCTCTGTCATGGCAGGAGGTGGGATGGCTTGGAAGTCTTGCCTGTGTCATAAACTAACACTGACATGAGGTGGCTTGGAATCTCTCTGGGTCTTAGTTTTCTCAACTGTGAGGTTCATGGCCAAGAAAGGAGTTGGGAAAGGATCAGGTGACAAACACAAATGCCTCTGGGGGCCAGATGGGTGATAGGAATGAATGGATTGTCTGGGTGTAAGACAACAGGAATGGTGGCGCCTATGAGGAAGTGGAGAATAAATGCCTTGCCTAAAGATGTTCAAATTCAAATAAAACAACAACCACCAGAACCCATATCGTAGGCCAAATAAAATGCCAAGTTGATCTGATGACTGGAGTTTCCAACCTGTTCTGGAAGGTTGCTTCTAGTTTTAATGATCCAGCCTTTATCTGGAAGTGTGTATTCTTACATGTCAGAATTCCTAATTCAATTATGTGTATGATATATCTTTTTGAATGTGAGAAAGTATATGTATCTAATGCTGGGAACAAAATTCAGGGGAAATGCAGTTCAATATAGGCTTTTATAGGCTAAACCATAGGAAAAATAATTGGTCTGAAGTTGTTGGTTAGAAAAAAAAATTAAATGTATGTGGTAGGATGTGACTCAGAGGTCATTTAAGTTCCTCTGAGCCACTCATCTGGGAAGACAGGGAAAATGAACCCCTTCTAAATCACACACTCCTCCTGTTCAGAGCCTAATAATTTTTCATCTGATTTGTATGTAGGCACGTGTGCAGGGACTGTGCATGTCTTATTAAACACTGTACGTGACCCGGGTACCTGACACCTAATAGGGGCTCAATACATATATGATAAATAAATGAATGAGTTTGTGAAAATTGTAGTAGGCCTAGGTTTTAGTCTTTTCCCTTTTAAACAATCTAATACGCTGTTGATCGCATCATTTATTTTAAAAGCATATATGTAATCACGCCAATTCTTGGCTCAAAGCCTTCTAAACATGCCACATTGCCTACACAACAAATCTTGAACTTCTTGGCATGATCTTTATTTCCATGTTCTGATTTCTTCTTTCTGTTTGGTTGTATCTTCAAGTGATGTTGCTTCCCCTGCCCCCATATCATAGCCTAGCTTAACTACTTGTTCCCTAAACAAATTCTTTCATTTTTATGACATTCCCTCTGTAATGCCCAGCTCTCCTTTTTCCCCATCAAAGTGTTATCCATCCTTCAAAGATGCAAATGTCCCCTCTCCAAGAAACCTTGCCTTATTTAAAAGCCAAATCAGAAATAATTCCTTTCTTCTGTGCTTTCTGCATATCTCAGATATGGTGAGTATTACATTCTGCCTTAAGTTGTAGCTATTTATTTACATACCCACGTCCTCTATACCCATCTAGATGTCTAGATTCTATAGAGTCTAGATAGTGTGTAGTCTAGTATCTAGAATCTAGATAGTAAACTTCTTAAAAGCATGGACTATAAGTTGTTCTTCTTTGCCTACTTCATAAACATGAAGGTATTCAATGAATTTATGTTGAATGATCAAACTGAAAAGTCTACCTTTATTAGTTATTTTTGATTGATGGAGAAATTTTGGGGCACTATCAGTTTACAGTTAGAGGAGTCCTCAACAAGCAAGTTTAGTGAGAAAACAAGATAATCCAAGGAAAAAGTGTCACTTTTGTGACAGAATTGTATAAAAATATATAGAAAAATACAAAAGCAATTCAGCCTAAGACATAGGGTACAGTTTGCCAAAGGGTTTAAGTAGCTTCCTGTTGATTATAAAGAAAGAAAAATCATCTGTAAAGTCAGGGATCTGAACTATTGTTGATGTAAAGATGGATAGTATTACAGAGACAAGTTCCAAACAAGAGTGTTGGTCTGCACAGAGCCTGGAAATAAAAAATTTAGACATGGGAACTCTCACCATATCTTTACTGTTGTTCAGAAAAGAAGGTAGGCCATTTTCATTGACTAGTTCCAGTTTTTTAGAGTGAAAAGAGGAAATTTATTAGGCTTCCATAGCCCAAAAGAAAGAACCATTAAACATATCTCACACTGTGTGTTCTAATTCTGCATTCACTAAATAATTTTCTGATCTATAATTTGTTTATTAGTTTTACTAATGAGCACCTATATGCTGGTTCTGTTGAGAACTTTGATGTATAGTATCTTACTTAACTTTCATAACAACCTTCTGAGGTAGGTATTAAAAGCCCCATTTTTAGATGAAGAAACAGACTAAGAGAAGTTAAGTACAATGAGAACACATGGACACAGGGAGGGAAACAACACACACTGGGGCCTGTTGGTGGGAGTCAGGGAATGGAGAGCATCAGGACAAATAACTAACCATGTGGGACTTACTACATAGGTGATGGGTTGATAGGTGAAGCAAACCACCATGACACACATTTACCTGTGTAACAAACCTGCATGTTCTACACGAGTATCCTGGAACTTAAAATAAAATTTTAAAAGAAAGAGAGGTTAAGTAATTTCCTTAGTTACCCATCAGAAAATGGTAGAGCTTAAGATTTAATGCAATCTCTTTGAAGATACCAATGACATTCTTAACAGAAATAGAAAAAAAAAAATCAAAAAATTCATATGGAATCACAAAAGACCCCGAATAGTGAAAGTAATCTTGAGTAACATGAGCAAAGCTGGAGTGTCACACTACCTGATTTCAAAGTATACTACAAAGTCATAGTAACCAAAACAGCATGGTAGTAGTATAAAAACAGACACATAGACCAAAGGAACAGAAAAGAGAGCCTAGAACTAAATCCATGCATTTATAACCAACACATAATCGAAAAAGTTGCTGAGTACATAATGGGGAAAGGAAAACCTCTTCAATAAATGGTATTGGGAAGACTGGATATCCACATGGAGAATAAAATTAGACCTTCTTCTCTTACCATATACAAAATTAACTCTAAATAGATTAAAGACTTAAGTGTAAGACCTGAAGCTATGAAACAACTAGAAGAAAACATAGAAGAAACATTACATGACATTGTTCTGGGCAAGGATTTTTTGGGTAAGACCTCAAAAGCACAGATAACAAATGTAAAAGAGACAAATGGGATTACATCAAACTAAAAAGCTTCTGCACAGCAGAAGAAACAATCAGCAGATGGAAGAGACAACCTACACAGTGGGGAAAATATTTGCAAACTATACATCTCACAAAGGGTTAACATTCAAAATGTATAAGGAGCACAAACAACCAAAAGAAAAAAAGATCAAATAACCCGATTAAAAGATGGGCAAAATGGCCCAGCGCGGTGGCTCACGCCTGTAATCCCAGCACTTTGGGAGGCCAAGGAGGGCGGATCATGAGGTCAGGTGTTCGAGACCATCCTGGCCATGGTGAAACCCCATCTTTACTAAAATACAAAAAATTAGCCGGGTGTGGTGGTGTGCACCTGTAGTCCCAGCTACTCAGGAGGCTGAGGCAGGGGAATAGCTCGAATCTGGGAGACGGAGGTTGCAGTGAGCCAAGATCCTGCCACTGTACTACAGCCTGGAGAAAAGAGCAAGACACCGTCTAAAAAAAAAAAAAAAGACCAAAGACCTGAATAAACATTTCCCAAAAGAAGACATACAATGGCCAACAGATATATGAAAATATGCTCAACATCACTGATTGTCAGGGAAAGGCAAAATAAAATCCCAGTGAGATATCATTTCACCTAGTTAGAATGAACATTATAAAAAAGACAAAAGAGAACAAGTACTGCGGAGGATATGGAGAAAAGGGAACCCTTATATACTATTGGTGGGAATGTAAATTAGTACAGCCCTTATGAAAAACAGTATGGAGGTTTCTCAAAAAATTTCAAATAGAACTACCATAAGATCCTGCAAGTCCACTACTGGGCATATGTCCAAAGGAATTGAAGTCAATATGTCAGAGATGTCTGCACTCTCATATTAATTGCAGCACTGTTCACAATAGCCAACAGATGGAATCAACCTAAGTGTCCATCAGCGGATGAATGGATAAGAAAATGGGATGTATATACACAATGGGATACTATTCAGCCACAAAAAGAATGAAATCCTGCCATTTGCAACAATGAACCTGGAGGATGTCATGTTAAGTGAAATAAGCTGGGCACAGAAAGACAAATACTGCATGCTCTCACTTATGTGTGGAATCTTTACAAAGTTGATCACATAGAAGTAGAGAATAGAATGGTGGTTGCCATAGGCAGGATGGTTAGGAGAGGGGGAAATGGGAAGATGTGGGTCAAAGGATACATAATTATGGTTAGATAGGAAGAATAAATTTGGAGAGATCTATTGTACTGCAAGACAACTACAGTTGATGAAATATTGTACTCTTGAAAAATGTAAACAGAGTGGATGGTATTTGCTCTTATCACAAAAATGATAACTAGGGTGAGGTAATGTATTTGTTAATTACCTAGATCTAATCATTCTACAATGTGTATGTACTTCAAAACAGCATGCTCGACACAATGCTGTCAATTTAAAAACAGTAAACTTTAAAAAATAAATAAAACATTCAAAAATAAAGAGTCAGAAAAAGATGCAAGAAAAGAACAGACGAAACAAAAAAGAAAATGATGGAGCTATAATTTAAACACTGCCTGGACTAACTTTCTTTTTCTTTTTTTTGTATTTTCAGTAGAGACAGGGTTCTGCCATGTTGGCCAGGTAGGTCTTGAACTCAGATGATCCTCCCACCTTGTCCTCCCAAAGTTCTGGGATTGCAGGCGTGAGCCGCTGCGCCCAGCCAACCCTGGACTGTGAATGGTTGCTTTGTTTTCTGCGTGCTGTTGCCTATTGGAAGGGAATTACTTGATCCTTCCTGCTTGTTCCACTTTTGGGTCAGAGATATCTCCCTGGCTGGAAATTAAGTGGTGGCCACAGTTGGTAGGGTCCAATCCCCCACAGCTGGCTCATTTCTCAATGAAGTGGTGATTGTGTTTGCAAGTACAGATCAGACCTAGAACAGCAATATATCCATTAAGATAGTGTCTCTGACAGCAATAGACTGTCAGTTCTATTCCTTATATTACAGCACTCATTAACCACTGGAAAGACTTGTGAAAACACAAAACATTCTCTGCATGGCATCTTTAAATGGGAAGCACACTGAAATTTACTTTTTCTCTTTGAAAAAGCTCCAAATTAAATGGATAAAAGTAGCTTCATATTACTGCTTTTGTTTTCACAGCTGCCAAAATAACTCTGGATCTCCTGGTTAAATTCATTATAACCTCAGTTGAAATTATATGTGTCTAAAGATAGAAGATGCAGGGCCAGGCATGGTGGCTCAGGCCTGTAATCCCACTGCTTTGTGAAGCTGAGGGAGGAGGAGTGCTTGAGCCAGGAGTTTGAACCAGCCTGGGCAATATAATGGGAACTTCATCTCTCAAAAAAAAAAGAAAAAAGAAAAAAACAAAAGAAAAAGACCAGTAATCAGTAATGTGACAGGTGCCTGTAGTCCCAGCTACTTGGGAGGTTGAAACAGGAGGATCTAGTGAGCTGTGATGATGCCATTGCACTCCAGCCTGGCCAATGTAGCAAGAACCTGTCTCAAAAGCAAAAAAACAAAAGCAAAAGATAGGAGATGCAGGTCAGAGCATCTGATGCCTTTCTTATTTTTAAAGAAGACATTGTCTTTTGTTTAAATGGGATCTGTTCATTTTAACTCGAAGCAGTCCTTGATGACGAATGTGAAAAGCCTACAAAAGTCCTAAGTTGGGAAGCTTTCTTTCTCTTTCTTTCTTTTTCTTTCTTTTCTTCCTTTCTTCCTTTTTCTTTCATTTTCTTTCTTTCTCTTTCTTTCTTTCTCTTTCTCTCTCTCTCTCTCTCCCCCTTCCTCCCTCCCTCCCTCCCCCTTCCTCCCTTCCTCCCTCTCTCCCTCTATCCCACTTCCTCCCTCTCTCCCTCCCTCCCTCTCTTTCTCTCTTTCTCTTCTTTCTCTCTTTCTTTCTTTCTTTTCTTTCTCTTTTTTTGAGACAGTCTCACTCTGTTGCCCAGGCTAGAGCCAGTTTGGTTGGTGAAGTCAATTATGAAATGATTATAAATCATAAAAGGCCATTTTATTATTTTCAAGTCCTTGGATGCATGGAATTATAGCTATCAAAGTTGCCTGGTCGAGGTTCTGCTTTAAAGAATAGAGAATGATTTGTAATCAACATATCAGAGTACCAGGCTTGCTGGCCTTTGCTTAGATTAGAAGAATTAAATCATTTCCAATTCAGAATGTTTGGAAACAGTTGGTTCTCATGAGTAAATAAATAGGCCCTTCAGAATTTCATTTTAAGTGTTTATTCTGTCAACTCTTTTTTTTTCCTGTTGACAGGGCAAAGGGAAGCTTCTGTTCAACTTCTGTCAAAATGTCACAATTAAAAAATAAAAGTACACTATAAATGAGACTTTTGAAGATTGAATGTTAGATTGCTCAAAACTCATGGAAGGAAACTTTCTGAAGGGCTATGTATATCTAGAGGGTGTGGCAAAGAGTTGGATTTAATAATTTGTTCATTCATCAAAATTTAATTTCAAAAAGACCATATATTATATAATTTCATTTATATAAAATGTCCAGAATAGGCAAATCTATAGAGACAGAAAGTAGACTAATAACTGCCTAAGGCAAGGGTGGGGGTGGTAGGGTGGCTTAAGGGGAAATGGGGAGTGGAACTCACAGGTATGGGTTTCTTTCTGGGGTGATGAAAATGTTCTAAAATCGTGGTGATGGTTGGACAACTCGTAAATGCAGTCATGCATGGTTTAATGACAGGAACATATTCTGAGAAGTGCATCGGTAAGTAATTTTGTTCTTGTGTGAAACAACAAAAAGTTGTGTACTTACCCAAATTTAGTATAGCCAACTACACACCTAGGCAACAAACTCGTAGCATGTTACTGTACTGAATGCTGAAGGCCGTTGTAACACAGTGGTATTTTTGTCTCTAAACATATGTAAACACAGAAAAGGTCATGCATTACTACAACGTTACAGTGGCTATGTCACTAGGCAATAGGGATTTTTCTACTCTATTATAAACTTATGGGACCACCATCTTATTTGCAGTTTAATGTTGACTGAAACTTTATTATGTGGCTCATGACTGTGTATTAAAAACCAATAAATTGGGCTGGGTATGGTGGCTTGCACCTGTAATCCCAACGCTTTGGGAGGCGGAGCTACTGGGAGTATTGCTTGAGCCCAGGAGTTCAAGACTATCCTGGGCAACATAGTTAGGCCCCCATCTCCACCAAAAACAATTTTTTTAAGTTAGCCAGGTGTGGTGACATGCACCTGCAGTTCCAGCTACTCTCGAGCCCAGGGGGTTAAGGCTGCAGTGACTGCAGGGATGTCAGGATGAGAGAGGAAGACCCTGTCTCAAAAAACAGACAGACATTGGATTTTACACTTTAAATAGTTGAATTGTATGGTATATGAATTCTATCCCAGAAATATTATATGAATTATGACTCAGGAGCTGTTCTGGGACTGGAAATATAATGTTGAACAAGCCAAAGTCACTGCCCTCAAAGAGCTTACAGTGGGGAGTCAGAAAACAAACGTGTGAACAAGCATAGAAAAACAGTTTCAGGAAGAGGTAGTACTCTGAAAAAAAGTAAAGCAGGGTTAGAAATTAGTGTGTGCATACACGTGCACATATGTCTGTGTGTGTATGTGTGTACACATGTGTAATGGTATGTGTATGTAGCATGTCTATGCACATATGTACATATGTCTGTGTATATGTGTGTATCCATGTGTCATGGTATGTGTATGTGGCATGTCTATATGCATGTGTGTACATATGTCTCTGTGTGTATATGTGTGTATACATGTGTAATGGTATGTGTATGTGGCATGTCTATATGTATGCAGATAACTGGGGTAAATACATTTCAGGCAATGCAAAGACCCTGAGGCAGGAATATTTTGGTCTGTTCAACCAAGAAGAACAGAGAACTGGTGGGAAATGACACTGGAGAGGTTGGTAGGGATCGTATCATATAGGTGGTGGCCATGATAATATCTATGAGTTATTATGAGTTCAGTCTTAGCATTAATAATTACCACTAACTTTGCATGACATATTATACAGTCCCTGAGCCCTTTTCACAACCTTTATCTTGTTTGATGCTCACAACCCTGAGAAGTTGCTATTAGTTTGGTCAGTCTATATATAAGGAAAATGTAGGAAACTGTCTACAATTCTCCATGCTCCATGAGTCAATGACCCACTTCAGGACATGTCCTAAGTCTGGTGATCTTATTTCCTCAAATCCTAAGTCAGTACTTGCTGCAAGACATAGGCCCAATACATGTTCATTGGACTTCTTTGAGGTCACAAAGTGAGTGGGCACCCAAGCCAGGACTGAAGTTCGGGTCTTCTCATTCCAAATCCCATGCTGTTTGCACTGACTCATATTGCTTTTCCCTTTGAATCACAGAATGATGAGGATTACAGGGTCTTCAGGGTTCATCTTCCCAGTAGGTTGACACTAACATCCTCCAAGGCCTGTGGGTGTTTACACAGTTTTCCAGGATTCTGCTGAAAGAGGTTGATCAGTCTCTGTTATTGCACAATCCCACTTTAACTGAGAAGTAAGTTTTCCTCAGCATATCCCATTAAGCGACGTTATGTAATTCATTTGTATCCCCTGATTCTTACAGTTTGGTAATTTTCATCTCTGCCTTACCATCCAGGTTCCCTCTTAGCAAATCCTACCATCGTTCACCTTTTAACTACATAAAAAAGTAGTTAAGAACATGAGTTCAAATTCTGAAAGGAGTTCAGATTATAGCCCTGCTCTTAACAGATGTACAACCTTTGCTAGTTAGTGACCCTGAGCCTCAGTTTTGCTCATCTGTAAAATGAAGATAGTAATATTATTTATCTTATATGGGTGTTTTGAAAGTTAGATGTGTCTGTATAGTGCTCAGCACAGAGCTTAGAACAGATTAAGCATCATTAAATAACAGCCATTACTAATTAGTATGCGTATCTCCACTCTGTGGTAGCACTTACTGTAGAATTGTGGCCAGGGAGGCAAGAAGTAAGATAATAGCTTGTCAATGTTTATGAGTACACAGCATTTAGAACTCTATTATAGCAGGGCAGGTGGGTGGTCAAGTACATCCTTGGACTGGAACACAGCATGTGCACAGATGGAAACTAGGGTTGATTAACTTCTGAGCATTCTACATTGGAATTAGGAGGATGAGTATTGGGATTCCCTAAGTATACTATTCTATGTGAATCTCTGTGGCTGTTATTAAACTCTCGATTGGAGGCTAGTTTCACCCAGGTGATGACCGAAATTGGGGCTTAGGAGCTGGGAGCAGGAGCACGGAATGTGTGATTCAGGAAGACAGAATGGGTGGGAACGGAAAGCCATTGATAAAAGGAACCATTTGCCCCCCTTCCCTTTCCTGCTTAGATGCTGGAAGAGTCAGCGCTCTCTGGTCTCCGCTGCTGCGTTGTTGCCTGTTAGCGTGATTGTCGCTGTTGCCAGGTAACTGCCCGCGCAGGGGCTTCTGGGTGGGCTGCCCGCTGGCTGGGTGAGTGGGAGGAGGTGTGAAGAGGCAGAGGCCAAGAGGAATGGAAACAGCAGTGTCTACACACACAAGTCAGGGCCACGGAGATTCCCTGGGGGTTACGGGACAGGGGGAGGCCTGAAAACACGGAGATAACAAGGCAATCCCCAAATACAAAGCCAATATACGATACTTTAGAAAAGGAATGATCAATTTAGTTTATTCTTTTTTCCTCTTAAACCCCAATTCCTCATAAATGCCAGAAACTGTGTATGTCTGTGACTGCTGGTGTACCTTTAAAAACCTCATTGAAAGAACATCAGTTCCTCCACGTCAGTACTCAAGGTCAGGGGCCCCAGTGACACTGTCTTTTCAGGCTGTGCGAAGCCCCTCAGAAAACCATCTTCTGGGTTCTTTTTCTCTCACACATTAAGCACTCGTTCTCTTCCTAAATAAGAATTAAGTACTGACATTAGAGAAAGAGCAGAAAGTGAAGCCAAGTAGCAGCTGACAGTACCCAGCGTATTTCATTGTTCATCTGAAAGCGGAGACTCTCCCAGCACACTTGTGGGGGAATAATCTACTTTTAAACAGACAGAGCCATAAATGTCAGCTAGAAGATACCTAGGAGAGGATCCAGTAAGATTCTGTATTTCAGGGGTGAGGAGAGACCAGAAGTTAAGTGCTTACGAAGTTCAGAGATACAACTGCAGATGGAACCTGCTATGAAAGAGAGATCGTCTCCTTAGTTCTCTAGCTTCCACATCTTTCCATGTCCTTTATCGACCTTCATCCTCTTGCCCAGCGAGGTGTTTCTGAAACTGCTTCCCTGACTGTCCACATGATTCAGCCTCTTCAGTCTGCCCTAAGCCCTAAATGGACCTGCCATCAATCTCTGGACTGTTTCTCAGATGCATACTTGGTTTCAAGGTCCTTTATTGGTTTACTCTTGTTCAGTGATTGTATCCCCTCTCTATGTCAATAAATGTTTCACTGACGGTAGCTAAAATAATTTTGTTTTATCTTTTTTATTCCCTCATGTTCTGACTCCATACTTTATATTAATTACAGGATTGGCCATAAAAGGGTACCCAGAATATAAAGATCAAAATGTCCATTGTTAGATTCTTTTCATTTGTTGAAAATAACACCAAATAAACTGACCTCTCTAAGATCAACTATAATTTCATTAAAAAATCTAAGATGATAAGCCTAAAATATATTTAATGCTATTTTAAAATATATATTTTCTTGAGGTACATGAAAATTATATAGGCTACTACTTATTGATCATTTGATGTCAGATACTGAACTAGGTGCTTTATATATGTCATAAAGTATTATCAATAATACACCTGGAAAAGTATCATTATCTCTGTCTAGCACGTGGAAAAAAGGCTCAGAGAAGTTAAACAACTGTTCAAGGTTGCTTTCTGTAAATCAATAGCTGTGCTCTTGTTATAATATCAAGTTGCCTCCATCCATTAATACAGTAGTTTTAGCTTTGTTATTTTAGATGTGAATACAACATAACGAACACATAATGAATTAGCATTTTATGAGCCTTGAGCAAAGGAACTGTTATCTGCTATTGTGTAACAAATTATCACAACAGTTGCTTTAAAAAAATAGTTTCTGTGGGCCAAGAATCTGGGCATGGCTCAACTGGATTTTCTGGCTCAAGGTTTCTCACAAGGCTGCAATCAGGGCTTCAGTTGGTCTGCAGTCATCTCAAGGCTGGACTGGAGAAGGAACTGCTTCTGAGCTTACTCGTGGTTGTCGGCAGACCTCAGTTTCTCACATGCTGGTGAACTGAGGTCTTTAGATCCTCGCTAGGAGCTGCCTGTAATGGGGCTGAATGATTGTCCCCCAAAATAACAGGGCCTATTCTCTGGACCTGTGAATGTTATCTTATATAGTTTATTAGTCTGTTCTTATGCTGCTAATAAAGACACACCTGAGACTGGGTAATCTATAAAGGAAAGAGAGGTTTAATGGACTCACAGTTCCACGTGTCAGGGGAGACCTCATAATCATGGTGAAAGGTGAAGGAGGAGCAAAATCACGTCTTACATGGCAGGGGTCAAGAGAGTGTGTGCAGGGGAACTGCCCTTTATAAAACCATCACATCTTGTGAGACTTATTGTCTGTAATGATAACAGCATGGGAAAAACCTGCCCCCATGATTCAACTACCTCCCACTGGGTCCCTCCCACCGGGTCCCTCCCATGACACCTAGGGTTATGGGAGCTACAATTCAAGATGAGATCTGGGTGGGGACACAGCCAAACCATATCATATGGTAAAGTTAAAAAAAATTGGTTTAATTGTGGTCAAATACACATAAAATTTACCATATGGTGAAGTTTTCTTTTTGTTTGCTTACCTATGAGATTAAGTTAAGGCTTTGGAGATGAGATTATTCTGGATTATCTGTGTGGTCCCTTTGATGTCATCAGAAGTGTTCTTAGAGAGGCAGAGGGAGATTAAACACCAAAGAGGAATGCAATGCCACCACAGAGGCAGAGCTTGGAGTGATATAACTACAAGCCAAAGGATGCTGGTAGCCACCCGAAGCTGGAAGAGGCAAGAATAGACTCTCCCTAGAGTTGCCAAGGAAAGCAAAGCCCTGCCAATGCCTTGATTTTGGGCCTAATGAAATTGATTTCTCACTTCTGGCCCCCAGAACTAAGAGAACAAATTTCTGTTGTTTTAAGCCACCAACTTTGTGGTAATTCATGGTGGCAGCTGCAGGGAATAATATACTACCCTTAGTCCCTTGCCACATGGGCTTCTCTATATGGGCATGTCACAGCATGACAGCTGGCTCATGCAAGTGAGCGAGCAAGAGGAGCAGAGCGGGAGAGAGTGAGTAAGGTGGAGGTCAGTTTTAGAACCTATTTTCTGATGCAACATCCTGTTACTTCTTCTGTGTTCTGTATGTCTAAAGCAAGTTGCTAGGTTCAGTGCACACTGCAGGATTACTCAAGGGCATGCCCTTCCCCCTCCTCTATGTTGGACTCCTGCTGCTATCCCTGGGCTAATATCCATGACATAGGTTTCCATATCTTGTCCTGGCTTGTGGTTTTGTGTCCGAGGGTTTCTTGAAGTGGGCTTTGCTGACCCACTAAATCCTAGTCATCCAAAAAGCTTGATAAAAATGCAGATATCCAGGCCTAACCCAATTCTAGTCAATCTACTAAATCTAGTGTGGGACCCAGAAACCTATATTTTAAATAAGCTTCCCAGGTGATTCCTATGTACAATAAAGATAAAAAATCTGACCTAAACGCTATTCCCTACTCAAGCAAAGTTCATAGCTAACTAGTATTTGTGAATGCTACACGTCTGCTCTCTGACAGTCATGTTTTAGCAGTTGCTTTTGGGGACAGTTCCTTAATCCAGTATTTCCTAATTAGTGGTAATTGTTCGACTAGTGGGAGGCAAAATAGTTTCAGGTAGTATAAGTGTGACCATTGAATATTTTAATAGTGGTGTTATCTTCAGGGTAACTTTCTATTTATGGCAAGTCACATTGGTTTTACTGCTCGGTGATGCTATAGAGGTTCTTTAATAAATATAGTTTTGTAAAAAAGAAAAAGGAGTTGATTTGAAAAAATAAGCAAGCAGTGGTATAGGTGGTACACAGACATGGCAAAAACAATGATAGACATAATCAAATGGTTGAAGTTTGAGAAACACTGTCCTAACCCAAAGGAAGGCACTCTGTGGCCTTTGGGTGTCATGGTAGACAGTGGAGGAGATATTTGGGGGCAGAAAGACCCTGCTCAGATTAGTGAGGTTATTGCCTGTGCCTCTGTGAGGGGAAGACCCTGCTGATCAGGATCAATCATGAAGCTGATCAGACTGAGCAAATGAGCCATGTCTTTGGATACATCTCTTGTGAATATAGAAAAGAAAGGGCCAGAGCAAAGTATAATTGCAAACTGGGGCAATCAGATTGTGCAGAGGCACAGACTTATTCAATATCAGGACTGGTTCTTGGCAAAAACAAAATGGAGGTGAAGCCCTGTGTTCCCCCTGCTTCCACCAAGGCCCACTCTTTGTTACTGGCATAGAGCCCTGCCGCTCTTCCCTTCTCCATCCAGCTCTTTCCTGCTTTCTTCTCTCCCACCCTGACCCCTTCAGATTTAGCTCTCAGGGCTTTCATTTTTTTTGGAGCTGTAAATGGCCCATGTTATTCAAAGCATTGCTCTTCAAATTCTGTTGGACAGAGCATTCTACCACAAAAGTGAACTAATGGAGATCTTTAACCCGTTTTTCCTTTATTTTTAGTTTTCAGTTTTCCTAATGTTAAATTTTCTTTAAAAAAATATGGTAGTGAGTTTAGTTATAGATGATTATAATACCCTACAACCAATTTACTAAGAGATATTAAAATTTTTTGCTGTTCTTGAAAATTTGATTCATCATACAATATACTAAATAAGTGCTTTTTAAAAAATTTCCCTACCCATTTGAGCTCTTTGGACTGCACTGCCCTGTATAGTAGCCATTAGCCTCAAGGCACTACTGAGCACTTAAAATGGGGCTAGTCTGAATAAGATGTGTTGTCAGTGTATAATACACATTGAATTTAAAATCATAGTATTAAAAAAGAGAATGTAAAATATATTATTCATACTTCCAAGTACTGATTGTATGTTGAAATAATAATATCTTGGCTATATTGTGTTAAAATACATGATATAAATTAATTTCACCTGTTTCTTTTTACCTGTTTTAATGTGGCTATTAGAAAATTAAAATTATATATGTGACCCACGTTATATTTCTGTGAGCAGCAGGGCCTTAGAAAATACTGAGTTCGACTTGCAGTAATTGCTGACCTTCTGTTGACTGGACACTAAGTGATTACAGGCTCTGAACCTCCCGACATGCTCCCAGTGCTAACAACACAAAATCGTAACTCCTTCGTTCCTAACCTGGGTATTTAGGTCAATTCCCTCACCTCCTTTGTTAATATTAGTAGATTCTATTACAGGAAGATTGTCTTGGTCAAGCCTTATTTTTACAAAACCGTATGTTATAATGAGACAACATAAAAAAATGCGTGAAAAAGTATTGGGATCAACTACAAAGTCAAAGAAGGACATAGAAGCATCAAGATCTTGAAAAGATGTTTACAACAGTCTTGATTCTTTCGCTTAGTTTTTCTGTAGTTTATTGATAAGCATCTTCTAATCTTTTTTAACTTGGCAAGTATTACCATCTTTTCTGGTGGGATGTTTTCTCGTAAAGCTACCTTCTGCTGCTACTATGCACTATACATTCAAAATCGTAACTATCATCCTTAGGATTGAGTTCTTCAGTTTCCAGTCAATTAAAACCCACTTATGAACATAGGGAATCAGATCACATTGTGACTGCCTTGCTTTTTGTTTACTAAAATCTGAAATCAAAATAAATAACTTGGCATCTAGGGCTGTGTGTTTTCTTTTCACTATGCCATTTAACAGAATACTACTGGCGTTGGGGGACTCGGTTAGTCTGTCAGTGTTGTGCCTGCTCATATTCCTCATTTTACTGGAAAGTGTAGATGAACACTGGGTGGAGGTGGATCCGCCTGTGTCTCCTTTCATTACTCTCCTCCTTTCCTTAGACCTTGGCTGACCCTTGACATCATTCTTAGCTCTATCTGCTTTGCTTCCTCAATCCTCAGGCTGTTCCCACCCTCTGGTGTTCCAGTGTGGCAGCAGGTTTGAGATATGACTGAGAGTTACTCCAAGGCATGATTCCAGCTCTGTCCTGGCCCAAGCTTGTGCCTAGTCCCAAGTTCCAGCCCCAGCTTAGCTCCTACCTGCAGGCTGTATCCTACTCTGTCAAAATGTCTTAAGTCATTTGATACCTGATGCTCCTTGTCAGCTACGTTCTAGCAGTCAACAAAACCAGTAAACATAATGTAGCATTATAATCTCTCCAATCCTTCATGAATTCTCCCAGATAATTAACTTCCTGGAATACTGAGCATGGCATATCATTTCTTATTTAACACGCTCAAATATTGACAACACAGGACACATAATCTTGCTGCAAAATTGTGTTAAGATTTAATTAAGAGAAAAAACAATAAACGCATGTACCAGACACTATGAGTTACTGCCTATGAACACAGCATTTGAATATCTGAGTATCCTCTGTTGTGAAATCCATTCACTTCACTCACAGCCTGTGCCATTTAAATCCTTTTTCAGAGCAGACTGTGAAACCATGAGGTGCACTCGCTTCTGTGTTTCGGTTTCCTGTATGTTCCTTACATTAGAAACAATATATAGTCTTTGAAGTTCCTACAGTGACCATTCAACTTGGTTGCATAAAGCTGTGATGGCTTTGCTTTGTGATTTCTGGAAAGCCATAATAGCATTTGGCTGTCTAGCCAGGACTCTACCTGAGGCATGTGCCACAGGAAATCATCTTCAAAGTTGCCAGGGTGAAGGACTCTTGATTGTTTTTCACTGTGGCTGTCATCTTGCTTTTGTCTTCAAAGAATCCTCCAGGAGCTTCTACTCAATTAGCTTTTCATTGTCCTTCTATAGCATGCCCTTATTGGTCAGTCAGTACCAACATGATATCTAACATTCAGTTTCTGATAATAAAATTATTTCTGGCCAGGTGTGGTGACTCACACCTGTAATCCCAGCACTTTGGGGGGCTGAGGTGGGCAGATCACCTGGGGTCAGGAGTTTGAGATCAGCCTGACCAACATGGTGAAACCCCGTCTCTACTAAAAATACAAAATTAGCTGGACGTGGTGGCGCATGCCGATAATCCCAGCTACTTGGGAGGCTGAGGCAGGAGAACTGCTTGAACCCGGGGGCAGAAGTTGCAGTGAGCCGAGATCGTGTCATCGCACTCAAGCCTGGGCAACAAGAATAAAACTCCATCTCCAATAAATAAATAAATAAACAAAATTATTTCTAGCTCAGATGCTTCACAATGATCACTATTACTCTTGTTTTCTGCCACTCGAATAAGCCTGAGAACCCCTTTGCTGAAGCCATATTCTCTTTTGAGACATTGTGGCCAAAGGATTTAAATTCTATTGATGAAATGTTAACACTGGCCAGCAGGAGAAAGAATTTAGAATGGATGGTATGAGTCTTTCTCAAGTTCTTAAAATTCTACCATCTAGTTTTTACCTTATTTGTTCCTTGCTCATTTATTCGTTCCACAAATATTTATTTAGTGCTTACTGTTGGACAAGTTCTATTTGAGGAACTGGAAATGTGGCAGCCTAGAAAAGGGTTCAGAGCATTAAAGGCAGCCTAGTACTGCTACAGTGGTGTGTGTGTGACAGAGACAGATGGGGGATGGGGGGGTAGAGAGAAAGAGAAAGAGAGATTGCTTCGTTGACATTATAGCAAAATTTCCCAAATTTTTTGAAGATGAAATTAATAGTTTTCATAGTACACCAGTTAACATCCTGGAAGTGTAGTCTGGGAAAACACCCAGTCAGTCACCAATGCTGATTCTTTCTAAAGTCTTCAGTATCTATTCCTTTTTACTCCCACTGCTAAAAACCTAGTCCCAATATTTCCTGGCTCATACCCGGGCCATTGCAATAATTTTCCCACTGGTCTTCCAGCCTCAGTCTCTCTCCCGCTGTGATCTATCCTTCATACTGTACTAATACTGGCAGACTTTTGTTGAGCAATCTGCTTTACTTGGATCCAAGCCTTGGAAAGATTAGCTGCCACTAACAAGGTCACCTAGGTAATAAGTGGAAGTGATGAGAATTCTATTATACTCGTGTTTTTCAGACTGGGATCTATAGAACCCTGAGGTCCAAGCACATTCTCAAGTACTCTGAGGATTTCCAAATTTTGTGTTTTTATTTAAATCATAGTCCATTAATGAAGAGCATATTCTAAACCACCTAAATGGCCTCTTACTGTTGAGAACTGGGATACAGTTTCTGTGTGAGTGTTTGTGCTTTTTGTAACATTGAGACAAAGTAATGTGACATTAGTTGGGATGGGCTTTTGAGAAAAAAGTAGATTGAGGATTTTTTTCAGCAGTGATTTCAATAATCTTGATTTAGAAGAAGGCTTTTCCGTCTTTAGCTCTAAGGAAATGTTTTCATTACAATTGGTGGGTTTACCTATTTCCTTGGGGTAGGATGGGCATAGATGGGTGATAAAAGTCTTGGGAACAGGTAAAGGAGAATTGTTTTACTGTATCAAGTAAGCAAGAAATAGGATATAATCCAACTGCCAGTTGCAGTCAACCAACAAGTAGCACGTTAGAGAAATTAGAAGTAAGAGCGTGAAGCCACTTTGCATAGCTAAATTTGTGAGAGCTAAAGGTACATTAGATTATTGGGCTAAATTTCTATCGAGATTCTCCAGTTGACTACAGATGCTTTTCTGCGCATTGGAAAGAGTTGCCAAGTGGAGAGCCAACTAGTGCCTATGCTTTGGAATAAAATGGCTATTAAAGATCCTGAGAGTTTTTAGGGGCAAGTTACAGGTGAGAACAGGATAGAATGCAGGTCAGATAAACTCTTTTCTTGAGAAAATCTGCCATTGGTGGATCTCTCTGCAGCAGGGAGAAGTGAAGGTTTCTCTAACCCTTTTGTCTTTCAGTGCCATGCAGTGATTTTCACATGTGGGTCAGAAGATGCATTATATCAGAATTGTTTACAGTGCTGGTTAAAAATACAGTGCTCTGGAGCTGAATCAGAATCTCATAATTTCCAGGAATGGGACTGGTCAGTTGTAGGGTTCCATAAAATTCTTAAGCATGTAAAAATTTGAGATCTACTGGTCTAGGGACTTTTTCTGCAAGGTAGGGTGCAAATTGCTGCAAGGACTCTAATTTTTTTTTTTTTAAGACGGAGTTTTGCTCTTGCCACCCAGGCTGGAGTGCAGTGGCAGGATCTTGGCTCACTGCAACCTCTTTCTCCCGGATTCAAGCAATTTTCCCCCCTCAGCCTCCTGAGTAGCTGGGATTACAGGTGCTTGCCATCAGGCTGGCTATTTTTTTGTATTTTTAGTAGAGATGGGGTTTCGCCATGTTAGCTAGGCTGGTCTTGAACCCCTGATCTCAGGTGATCTGTCCCCCTCGGCCTCTCAAGGTGCTGGGATTACAGGCGTGAGCCACTGCACCAGGTCAAAAAAATTTTTTTAAACCCTGCCTAACTCTGCCAGTAAAGGTGATTGCCTATTAGTGCGATAGTAAATTAGTAAAATTTACTAATGCATTGCATGGGCTAAAGTGTTGTTATACTCAACTGATCCTTAGTATAAATCTGGGCTTGGAAGTATAAATCTCCCTAGGAGAGATAATGTACTAAGTACCTACAAGTTAGAGTGAATGAGTTTCTTATGGATAGCAGAATGGAGTCAGGCCTCCTTGGTGGAGTCAGGGTTGAAGATATTGGAAGACTGCTCAAATTAAGAAAAAGATATTAAAAGGAAGGTTAGGGAAATGAATTTTCAAACTTCTTGGACTTGTCATTTGCTCCTACTTCTAAGGCCCTTTGCCAAACCTGACCCTTTTATGCCTGAACTTAGGAAAACTTTTTTCTTCAACAGCCCTTTTTAGATGTGTTTGGAATTTTGCCTAAACATGGTCTGCCAAGCATGGCCTATGTTATTTTTAGTATCTCCTTTGCATATGTGCCCTGAGGAAGTGGGATCCTCTGTTCGTTCTTTCTTCTGATGAATATTTGATTGGCAACCTTAAAATTTTTCTTTGTGTTTAAATTATAAACTCACTGCAAGCACAAGGCACCTTTCACAGTCTTTTAAACTACATGTCAATATGTGTTCTTGTAGAGCTATAATTACCTATTATTTCGTAGCTTTCTGAATTAAATATTCATTAAACAAAAGCTGAAAATGGTATTAAATCTATATAGGATTTTTAATGTGCAAAAATTACTAATCAGTATATTAATACACCTTCATCAGGGTTCACTTAGGTAGCAAGGAAGGACCCTATACTTTTTAATAATGCTTTGTTTTTTAAAAGTCATTCACATTTACAGAACAATGCACATTTTCATAGAATTATGACTTATTATGTGACTAACGGAGTTACTAAATGGAAATGAGAAACAATGTCACTGTACTGTCTTTGGAGAAAGGATAATTTTTAGATAAAAATAGAAGTTTTCCACTTTTTCCAATAATCAGAGTTAGCATCACTAGTGGAAAGGATATCTATATTGGATAGATACGGGCAGAAGAGCTGCCCTCTGATTCCAGGAGGATGAAAGGCGCTTGTCGGAATTCACCAGTCCAGACCATCCCCATTCATCCCAAGGTATTCTGGGGTGAAGAGTTGAAGTTACTCACAAGCCAACATTTTTATCATCCATTCAGACGTACATATCCTAAGAAAAGAATATCTCTAATACAATCAGCCATTTCACTAAAAATTTTTAAATCCAGCTAATACATAAAACTTGAATTTTAAAAGAATTATGCAGAAAGCCTTGTAAAAGAAACAAGTTGTCTTGCCTTACCCCATTTCCACTTGCCAGAGGCAACCATCTTTTTATTGTATTGTATTTTTTAAGTTTCGGGGTACATGTATAGAATGTGCAGGTTTGTTACATAAGTAAATGTGCGCCGTGGTGGTTTGCTGCACCTATCAACACATCACCCAGGTATTAAGCCCAGCATGCATTAGCAGAGACAACCATCTTTAAGTGGCAATGTTTTTAAGGTTTTGATAGTTACCTTTCTATTTTTTTTTTTTTTTTTGAGACGGAGTTTTGCTCTTGTTACCCAGGCTGGAGTGCAATGGCGCCATCTTGGCTCGCCGCAACCTCCACTTCCTGGGTTCAAGCAATTCTCCTGCCTCAGCCTCCTGAGTAGCTGGGACTACAGGCCCGCGCCACCATGCCCAGCTAATTTTTTTGTATTTTTAGTAGAGACGGGGTTTCACCATGTTGACCAGGATGGTCTCGATCTCTTGACCTCATGATCCACCCACCTCCGCCTCCCAAAGTGCTGAGATTATGGGCCAGAGCTACCACGCCCGGCCCCCCTTTCTATTTCTAGATAGTACACTTGTCCTGCTAATTTTTGACTGATTACTTTGGGATATTATCTGTTGATTCTCTCTTATCAAATATGAATATTACACTATTCTCTTCCACTTCCCTTTCTAATTTTTAATACAATTATTGTTAGTTCTTCTGTTGACTTCCTTTGTCGAATCTTTAAAGAATGTTATGAAATTTTCTTTTTTGCTGTTGTTGTTCCATCAAATTTGGACCTTGCCTCTTAATACCCATCATTTAGGTGAGGATTTTTTTTTAGCACACTTACTCGTCCTCTGCTTTTTCTTCCTCCTTTTCAGCTCCATGAAGTTTCTGCTCTTGGGTTTCACTGACATTACCCATATTGCTCAATGTTTATCATTATGCTAAACTTCTCTGTTTACTTGGGCTAGCCACACTGGGTCTCTGCTCTTTAGAATCTAAAAGTTCATATTGAAATGATTTGAATCATATTTATGTAATTAAATATCTTGTCTTCTTATGTACTCTGATGCTATCATGGGTTTTCTTCAGTGTCCTCATTTTTCAGACCACATCCTTCATGGTTGCATATTGTTCTATTGTCTTAGGAAGGCACTGAAGCTTGACTTTGGCTTGTACGTTTAGCCAGAATATGCTATTCGGCTTTGGTTCAGGTTTAGTCTTCGGAAGCTCAGATAGATTAATGCCTGCTTAGTATCCTTTCTGACATTTTGAATGTTGGTGTGAGCAGTGATTGTATAATTAGTTTACCCTCACCAAATATCAGTGTGACAATTTCTGTAAAAAGAACATATCGTACTATTTGGATTTGTTGTAGATATTGGAGTATCGGAATATTAGGCTATTCAAATACAGGTAAGTTTTATTCTAGATGTAACTTGGAATTAAAAACAATCCCTTTGTGTGTTTTATTCAGCTAAATGTCTTAGTCAAATGAAGTGCAAACGTGTATTTGTTATTGTAAAATTCTGCAATAATTAACATGATTGTGAAATTATTCATTATATATATAAAATCACTATGAACTTTTGGATAATAAATAGGGAAAGAATGCAGATTAATAGGCATAACGACAGACCACATTAGCTAGATTACTTTAGAAAAAAACTGTATACTTTAGAACCTAAAATATTTGTAACATTAAATTAATTATAATAAAAAGTAGAAAAATATAGAATAGATGATATAATTCTAATCCATATAGAATTATTTGGTGTTCTAAAATGTACAACATTAAGCAAAGTAACTTTTAGGATCTACTTTTAGTTATCTAATTCCATTTAGGTTATGAGTTGTTCAAGAAAACGTTCTATTTTTCCAAATTCTTCACATTTTATGCAAATGATTAAAGAGCAGAATGTCAATTTTACTCCCTTGAAATGTCACGAAGAGAAAAATTCCAAATCATAAAAAACAAAATTCATCATAATTTGTCTTCATTCAGATATATTATTAGCCAATACTTAAATAACACTTATTATGTGCCAGGCACTGTTCTACATGTTCCTTCTATATTAACTCATTTAAGTCTCCCAACATTCCCATGAGGTCTGGCTATTATTAGCTCACTCTACAGATGAAGAGCTAAGGTACAGAGAGGTTATTTGTTCAAGGTCACACAGCTGGTAAGTGGTAGTGCAGGATTTGAAGCCAGTTGGTCTGACTTGAGTCCATAATCTTAACTGTGGTATTTCTTAAATGAGATATACCTAGAAAATGCTTAGATGGAGTTCCTGACTTGTGGCTAACATCCATTAAAAGCTCTTATCATCAGTTGCTGGAATGGGATGGGGAATGTTGGAATGAGAGAGGGAGGAGTTGATAAGTTATTCATCTCTCACTGTCCCAACCTCTGGAGGATGTACACGGCCCCAGGAGGTGAAGAAGCCCGCTGCAGCCAGGAGGGTCCATGATAACAAAAGCCTGTACCAAACACCTCATGCCTGTCATGGTTACAGGGCTGTTTGAGGCCAGGGACCTGCTGTAATGCACAGGCTGCCGTGACTGGCTTCCATCATGGGTTTTCCTTCTCACTTTGTAAGACTGTCCACAAAGATGGCTGCAACATTCTAGTTTCATTAACATCATGTGCATTACTTTCTAGCTTTGCTTGGGAGAACTGTGGTGGCACAGAAATTATAGTGGAGTGGCATCTTACCAGAGCTTGGAGATTGAAGCTGGGGGGCACTGCATAGACCTATCTCTGCTCCTAAAGGAAAGAGGGTTAACCGGGGCTGCTTAGAGGATACTTGAAAACATTCTGCAGAGAAAAGCTTAGTAAATATCAAAGCAGTTTTCTTTAAAACATGGAAGTTTTGGAAACCTGAGGCTTTTTTTTTTTTTTTGAGATTAGCCTCACATAAGCACAAATGAAATTCGTTCCCAAGAGCAATCAGTGCCAGTTTACTGCAATTAACTAAGAACTGCAAACTTCGAGCTGCTGAGAAGCCACTGAGTAGAAGTACTGGGCCCAGATGTTAAAGATCCAGAGGAAATTTAAGCAGTGCTAATAGCAGTTGTGGAAGCTGAGACAGCTGCTTTACTTGTGCCTAAGTGTTCATCATTTATTAACTATCTTCTCTATACTGCCCCCTTTAAAATGTGTGCAAATGTTAGTTATTCATGAATTGTTTAACATTAACATTTTGTTATTTTAATGGGTGATGCTTTATTTATTTAGGCCCAATTAATATATCTTTCTTTTGCCTGTAACTAGGGGAAGCCTGGTGATTGAATCACATGCCGTGGCCTCAGACACCGCTGTGTAGCTGAGCCAACCAGAATTTCAGACAGAATCTGGTAGGAAACACACTACTTCTTGAATATCAAAAATACCAGCCTTACAAACTCAAACTTACGAAATGGTGGCATGTTGAACCAAGTTTCATTTGTAAGTCCTTCTCCCGACTCCTAGGGTTCAGAGACTACCCAGCACCTCCTACAGCTCCTCATAGGAAGTGGCTCTTGGATTTCTGCCCCATCACTCATCCTCATTCCTGTCCCCACGTCCCCCTCTTGTGTGTTCTTTCTCAGGATCCTGCTGGATGACCAGCTGGCTTTGCTAATTTTGAAAGTGTGGGCCAGGTTCACACGCTCTTGTTGGTCTAAGAAGTGTACGCAGAAACATTAAGACACATCCAGTCTGGGTCCACAGGAAGTTGGCAGCAGTCCCGCAGGGAGTATTGTGAGCATCTGGTATATTTTTGGGTCTGTTTTAGCAAGTAACTTCATGGTACACTTTTATAATGTTAAACAAAATTATTGGAGGGGGGCATTGTTTTGGACTAAACTTGTGTACTAGGCTCTAACAGATCAGAAAAAACAAAATGGAGTCCCTTGTGCTACATGCCATGTGGTAATCAAACTGAAACTTTAAGGAAGCCAATAGATCCCAAAACAGACCGTTTTTTCCCTTCCTCAAAACAGGAGATTCTACCATGACAAGGAAGTCCCCTCAGTTCTAACCTTTACAAAAAGGTACCTGATGTTAATCCATCAGCTTTTTTCTCTATGGTTCGTTTTCCTTATTCCCACCTCATACAACTCACTGTTATGCTCTTTCCCAGTGGGATTTGAGACCAGCTACGTCCACTTACAATGGTGACAGAATGATATCAATGCCTAAAGGTTTGGTCAATCTCTCAAAATTGTTAAATTAAGTTTAGCTTAGGCCGGGCGAAGTGGCTCACACCTGTAATCCCAGAATTTTGGGAGGCGGAGGCGGGTGGATCACCTGAGGTCAGCAGTTTGAGACCAGCCTAACCAACATAGTGAAACCCCATCTCTACTAAAAACAAAAAAATTAGCTGGGTGTGCTGGCATGCCTGTAATCTTAGCTACTCAGGAGGCTGAGGCAGGAGAATCTCTTGAACCCAGGGCACGGAGTTTGCAGTGAGCCGAGATTGTGTCACTGCACTCCAGCCCGGGTGACAGAGTGAGACTCCGTCTCAAAACAAACAAACAAAAAAGGTTTAGCCTAAAGCCTCCTCCTTACGCATTTTTAACTTTGGCCTAAAGGCTCTCCCGTGCATAGTTAACTGTAACCTAACTGGATGTGTAAAAAGGCTGTAACCTAATCTTATAACTAAATAGTTGAGGCAGCCAATCACAGCAGCCAAGTTTTGGCCAATCACAGATGGCCAATTGTCCAACCCACGTTCAAATAAGGCAAAGGCCCAGCTGGTTCTATACCTCACTGTGTCTTCTGTATGCTGTTTTCTTTTTTCTGTCTATGAATGTTATCTTAGTCAGGTTCTCTAGAGGGACAGAACTAATAGGATATATGTATATATGTATATGTGTGTGTATGTGTATATATATATGAGTTTATTAAGTAGTATTAACAGACAGGATCACAAGGTCCCACAAAAGGCCATCGGCAAGCTGAGGAGCAAGGAGGCCAGTCCCAGTCCCAAAGCTGAAGAAATTGGAATCTGATATTCCAGGGCAGGAATCATTCAGCATGGGAGAAAGATACAGGCTGCGAGGCTAAGCCAGTGGAGCTTTTTCACGTTTTTCTGCCTGCTTTATATCTTGGCCATGCTGGCAGCTGATTCTACGGTGCCCACCCAGACTGAGGGTGGGTCTGCCTTTCCCAGTCCACTGACTCAAATGTTAATCTGCTTTACCCACACCCTCACCGACACACCCAGGATCAATTCTTCACATCCTTCAATCATCAAGTCGACACTCAGTATTAACCATCACATTATCCAACCACGTGGCAGTCCTGGAGCTGCTCTGAACCTATTCTGGTTTTGGGGGCTGCCCGATTTTCAAATTGTTCCTTGCTCAATTACACTCTGTTAACTTATTTAAAGTTTTTCTTTTAACAATACTTTTAAAATTAGAGTCATCACTGATTCTAAGTAAAATACAGTTTAATCTGAAATTAAGGCATAAAAAGGAATAAGTTAGATACACTTAAAAAATTGCTTCCATGATGTATTGAGCTGCATTATTTTTGCAGTAGGCAGCCTCCAAGACGGCCCCGAAGGGTTGGGCTTCCTGGTCTTATACCTTGCATAGTCTCCTCCTGTGTTGTTCTGGAGTTGGTCTGTGGAACCAACAGCATACAGCACAAGTAACGCATCATATTTCAGATTAGATTATCATAAGATTGCAGTTTCTGTCTGAGCACTCTTCCGTATTTGCTAGTTTGTTCTCTCTCTTTTTCTGTTTCTCTCTCTTAAATCACTGCTCTGGGGGAAGCTAGCTTCTGTGTCATAGAGAAACTCAGCAGCCTGTGGAGCCAGGCCCATGTGGTGAGGAGCTGAGGCCTCCCGCCAACAGCCAGAGAGAAACCCAGGCAGCCAGCAACTTCATGAGTAAGCTTGGAAGCTGGTTCTCTAACCCTAGTTGAGCCTTGAGATGATGACAGCCCTTACTGACATCTGGACTGTAATTTTGGGAGAATCTGAGCCAGAACCATTCTGCTAAGCCATTCCTGGATTCCTCAAAAATTGTGATGTGAAATAACAGTGTTTTGTTTTAAGATGCCAAGTTTGGGGGTACATAATTGGTTGAATAGTTCCCCCCAACCCAGAACATCAAAATGTGACCTTATTTGGAAATAGTGTCTTTGAAGACATAATTAGTTAAGATGAGGCCATACTGGAGTAGGCTGAGTTCTTAATCCAGTGACTGGTGTCCATATAAACGGAGAGGACACACAGAGATGTAGGCAAGAAGGCCACACGATGGCAGAAGCGGAGTTGGGAGGGATACAGCTGCAAGTCAAGTAACCCCGAGGACGGCTGGGAGCCACCAGGCGCATAGAAAGAGCCACCAGGCACAGGGAAAGAGCCAAGGAGAGATTCTTCTCCAGAGTCCCTGGGAGGGAGCGTGGTGAGCTGACACCTTGGTTGAAGACTTCTGGTTTCCAGAACTGAGAGAGAATAAATTTCGGCTCTGAGTCACCCATTGTTTTTTTTTTCTGGCAATTTGCTATGGCAGCCCTGAGAAACTAATACAGAGCAATTTGTGAGGCAGCAGTGGAAAATAAATGCAATTAGGTGACCAAATTACTCTTTTACAGTATTCATTGACTTCTCAGTGACTACATATGTGGAAAAACACTTGTTTCTTCAGGACACTTTTTCTTTTTCCTCTTTTTTTTGGCAATTTTGCAAAATTTCCTCAGAACTACCTTCTTCATCAGGACAAGAGGGATCAGACATGCTAAGATACAATACATCCCAGGTTGCGAAAAGCACACAGCTTCCTACTAGGACCTGTGGTGACACAGCTCTATGTCCTGAGACACAGCAATTCTGATATGTTTGATTTTTGCCAATCTCCATCATAGAAGGGGAGAGGAGTACCGTGGTCCTTTTGTAATTGTGTGCACTGTGATAGGGAGTGTACATTTTGACTAGACATTAATGGTACAAAATTATCTGCTAGGAATTGTACATATATGTGACTGGAAAAATTTCCCATAGACTAGCCTCTGACTCTGTAGGCTTCAAACGTCATTTTTCCTCTACTACACACATGCTTCCAGAGCTGCTCGTTTTCATGTCATGATATAAACTCTGACCTTTCATCTTTGTGTTGTAAAGCTGAATGAGTCAGCACAGTGGTCGACACCAGTTCCTGGAAGCCATTCCTATACATGGATGGCTAGAAATGACTTCATATACATAAAAGTGACCAGTAGATACGTGGAAAAGCTCAAAGTCAATATCCCTGCTCCACTCACACTTAGCAGGTACCTGAGATGCTTTCCTTGGGAAAGCAGCACTCTCTTTTCTTTGGTGTTATTGGCTCTAGGGTGGTGAAGCACACTGCTGCCAGTGGCCATTTCTGTCACCCTGTGAAGAAATGTTGCTGAGAACAAAGCATCCCCAAGAAAAGCAGAATTAAGATAAATATTCTGAGAAAGAGAGATTAATTTCTAATGACATCCCTAGATCGTTGTAACTGACCAAGTTCAGTTTTCCAGTGAGATGAACCAATACATTTGCCCTCCCCTGTTTTTGCTTAATTCAACTTGAATGGTCGGTCTGTTCTGTGTTTTTCACTGTGGCATTCCAGTTTCTAGAACCTGGGACATGATAGGCACTAAACAAATATTTACTGAGTGAATGAATAAATTGGGGGTTCTGTCATGTTGAAGCAAAGACCTTTATCAGACTAAAAAAGACTAAATCAGGGAGATTAAAATTATATATATATATATCGTGTGTATGTATATATATACACACACATATGTATAATTATAATCAAGAATTGAAGTGCTGCAGACCAAGTGCTGGAGGAAGGATATTGATGAGCACACATGGGTAAATAGAGAGGATGGGCATGCTGAGCATGTTATCAGCAAAGCCCTAGAGAACATGCTCAGAACATGGACCTGCAGTGAACAGTGGTGGTGCATTTCTGAAGGAGGTTAATAGGATAATACTGAGGAGGCAGAGTTGACCCATCTCTGAGAGCTTTGAATGATGAGTTGAAAATCTTGGAATTTATCTGGTAGCCAGTGGGGAATGAATGGATGATTTTGAGCAGAGAAGTGAGATATTATCACTTCCATAGATGGTTTCATTTTAACAGAAAATCCAAAGCTTCTACTTAAAAAGCTATACTCTTACAAGTAGGCATTTGGGGTCATAAAGCAGGGTTGGTGAAGATTTTTGCGAAAGAACTTTCAAATGACACCATGTAGTGCACTGCTATCTAATGACTAGTCATTTTCTTAGGAGAATCTGCAGTTAAATCCAATCATTTCTCAAAAACCTATTTGCAACTTTTGCTACTCAAAAACCAGAACTATGAGGGCCTGAGGGGAGGTAGAGGAAAGAAAAACAAAACAAACAAGAAAAACTTTTTAAATCTTCAGGTCAATTTTATCTTTTGGAAAAATTCAAAATGATGAGTAAAATATTTAAGATAAGTTTTCAGCAATAAAAGTGAGTGATCAGATGATTTAGAAGAGAAACATCTAAGAATTTCTGAAGAAGCAGAAATTATGTGAATAGCTCAGAAACGAAGGCCAATTAGGCGGACTGGCTGGAGGTTAGTGTAAGTAAAACGGATTAAACTAGAAGAAATACGGTATGGACAAATTAGAGAGATTGGAGGAAAAATATGATGATTTCATAAGGAATCCAAGTTATAGTGTGTAAGGTATTTTATCCTTAACTAACAAAAGTGACTATAAATGGTATAAACATACTGCATTTATTTTGGTTGCTCTGCAATAATGGTTTTTCTTTTCCTCTCTCCTCAGTCAATATAAATGAAAAATAGCTGAGTGTGGTGGCTCACGCCTGTAATTATAGCACTTCAGGAGGCCACGGCAGCAGGATCACTTGAGCCTAGGAGTGTGAGAACAGCCTAGGCAACATAGTGAGACTTCATCTCTAAGGGAAGGCAGGGTGAAGCAGAGAGCAGTGGTACACGGCTGTAGTCCCAGCTACTCAGGAAGCTGAGGTAGGAGGATCGCTTGAACCTGGGAAGTCAAGATTGTGCTGGACTCGTCATTGGGTGACAGAGAGAGACCCTGTCTTGAACCTGGGAAGTCAAGATTGTGCTGGACTCGTCATTGGGTGACAGAGAGAGACCCTGTCTTGAACCTGGGAAGTCAAGATTGTGCTTGACTTGTCACTGGGTGACAGAGAGAGACCCTGTCTTGAAAAAAAAAAAGAAAAAGAAAAATAGAATTTTCCTTTTGATTTTGAAAATTTTCAAAAATTCATGTTTCTACTCTCCAGGTATCCTATTTTTCCTGCATTTACATGAAATTTCTTCTTTTCTTGTGGTATCATTTGTAAAGGATACTTATGCACTTTTGGAAAGAGTCTAACTTTTTTTCTTCTGTCACTTAAAACTGCTTTTCTGGTTTTGATTTCTGTGATAGAGGAATAATGAGCATGAGCATTAGCACTCCCTTCCCAGAAGGAGGGATCCTCTGTGCTGTGCTGCTCCTGGCCTTTGAGGATACAGAAGGCACCGGACTAATAATAGGCCTAATAATAGGGAATGAGCTGTTGAGACAAGAAAGAAACTGGGGCAACATGGGAAGATTTCAGTCACTTGTGGAGGTAGTTGGGTGGGTAAGCATGCCTTTTAAAAGCAACTTTTAGAAACTGTTTATTTGGGAAAAAGGTGATGTAACAACCTCCAAATCCCATTGACAGTTCCATTAAAATGTCCCATTTCCATCCGATGCTATTACAGTGAGATTTGTGAATGTGCGTATGTTTGTCTAACTTGCCAGTGTGTTGAGATTGGATTCAAGGTGAGAGGAGAGGCACCTAAGATGACCCAGTTTTATTTGGGTTATTATTTTTTTTTGTAAAGCACGCCATATCAGCGATTAAAACTATTAAAAAAGAGGGTTAAGACAACAGCCAGAAAACAGTGCTCTCTAGTCCCTCTTACATTTTTCTCATAGTGTTCTAAGGTTCTAGATTCCATGCTGCGTAACATGTGATCATTAACCTGTCCTCTCAGCTGTCATGTGGAGTCTGCCAATTTTCTCTTTTCTAGTCAGCTTAGATGATGTCTCGGCAATATCATGGTCCCCATGAACCTGAAGATATCTACGTGAGGCGCCATTGCTGGCATCTGTCTGGCTGCTTCAGAAGTGCAATGCCAGATGGAGGTCTTGCCACCACTGCCTTGTGGAGGTGTTTCTAATGCCTCTGAAAATACCCTGGTGCTGTCCACATTTGATAACACCTTGGGCATTTCCCCTTCCAGATGCAGATGTTGGTTGTCCACTGCTCCAACTGCTGAACCAATTCTGTTCCTGTCTGGGTTCTGCTTTAGTTCTGTCTCTCTAGGACTCAGATGTAAATATGTGGTTGTTGGACCCGCTGGGAGCCTGGCTTGCCTCAAAATCCTCCTTCACACTGGCTTGTCTGGGATCCTTCCTAGATATTTAAACTCTCTCTTACCTTTGGACATGCTCTGTCCCAGGACAGAGGTGCTTTGGCCCCCCCATGTGAGGTCATCACAACTTGGGTCATGCTTAAACTTGTCTACATCTCAGCACAGACCTAGGTCCTCAAGGTAAGAGTCCAGCTACATGGACAACAGTTTTCATAGTTCTTTCATTTTTATTCTCTCCTTTGATGAAATATTAATAAGTATACTATTAGGATAATTGGGTTACTATCTTACACTCAGTAAAAATTTCAGCTTGGAAAAAGAGATGAGCTTGTCTCTGTTATTTAAATATGCATTTATTTATTTCTTCATTCATTCAACACATTTAATTAGTAACTACTGTATGCCAAAGATGGTTCTGGGGATTGAGGACATAGCAGTGACCAGGACAGACAAACTTCCTCTCTTCTTTGAGTTTACCTTCTTATGAGAGAGGCAGACCATTAGCAAGTAAACTGACATTGTAATTTTAGAAGGTGTTAGGTTCCCTGAAGAAAACATAACAAGGGAGGGAACCAAGGGTGATAGTGGGCACAGGATGGGGGCACTCTTTCAGATAGGGACATCCACTAGGGCAGGCCTTGCTGAGACTTTGAAACACCAGAATTTAAAAAAAAATTTTATTTATTATACTTTAAGTTCTGGGATACATGTGCAGATTGTGCAGGTTTGCTACATAGGTATACATGTGCCATGGTGGTGGTTTGCTGCATCCATCGCCCCGTCACCTACATTAGATATTTCTCCTAATGCTATCCCTCCCCAGTCCCCGTACTCCCCGCTATTCCTCCCCTAGCCCCCCACCCCCCAGGCCCTGGTGTGTGATGTTCCCCTCCCTGTGTCCAGGTGTTCTCATTGTTCAACATTCACTTATGAGTGAGAACATGTGGGAAACACCAGAATTTTAGTTCTTTTAATTGCAGGTAAGTCCTTTCCAGGGTTTCATTGATGAAATGAGCTGAAATGATGACATAATGAAACTATCTGTGTTCTGAGGTTAGATGTGTGCTCTTATTTCAACAATTTCAGGTGAGAATCATTGGCATGGAAAGGGAAGGAGATACTCTGTTAGTTTCAGGAAGAAAAATGAGCCTGCCTCTTTTCCATAGGAAGGTGATTGATGTTTCCAGGAGCCTCTTCTTTCCCCCTCCTTCCTCCAACCTCAGCCTCAGTTTTCTCCTGTTGAGGTTGAAGATGAGGATGGTTTTCACTTTCTTATAACAGTAGGTAGTGTGGCTTTCATTTAACTGCATACAATTATAATGCAGCAGGTTATTTGCATAGAAATGTACCAGGCATTTTCTCAGAGCTTATTTAGACTTCTTAAATATTCTATAAAGCTCTAGTTTTACAGGTGAGTGTCCAAGGTCACAGAGCTGGTAATAGTAATGAGAGCCGCTCATATTGACGGGCTACTATGTGCCAGGGACAGGGTAAAGTATTTTGCCACATACTTCCTCCAAATTTCCTGTGAGACAAGAATTAGTATGTTCATTATACCTTGGAGGAAGTTGAGATTGGACAGGTGAAAAGATTTGGCTACGTCACACAGCACTAAGCCTGATTTTCTGCCTGATCCCAAAGTGCACTCACTTTCCACTACATTGTGATTATTCTTAAGGTGAATCTAGGTGGTGGCATTTGTATTTGACCTTGGATGATGATCTGAAGCACAGAAAAGCGGCAGGGTCAGAATTCAAACTCATGTCCCCAGATTGCATCATAGCTAAGAGTTTGGTCTGTGAGAGTTATGCAGATCATGATTTAAACCCAGGCTACAGAACTTACTAGCAGTGTGGGCAATTTTGGTAACCTTTCTGATTCACCATTTTCTTATTTGTAAATGGGCATAATAGGTGCTTGCCTCAAAGAATCATTTGAAAGATTTAAAAACGTATACACTTGGCCTTCCATGTCTTGGGCTTCCCATATTTGCGATTCAACCAATTATGGATGAAAAAATTCAGAAAAAAAAAAAAAAGAAAATGGCAATACAATAACAAAAATAATATAAATAAAATATAGTATAACCACTGTTTTCATTCCATTTACATTATATTAGGTGTTATAAGCAATCTACAGATGATTTAAAGTACAGGGGAGGACGTGTGTACGTTATATGCGAATACAATGCCATTTTATAAGAGGGAGTTGAGTATCCACAGATTTTGGTACTGTGGGAACCTATGCCCCTTGGATATCAAAGAATCTATCCTCCTTGAATATCAAGGATGACTATATTGTGTTTTTAGAGCAATTTTTGGTGTATACAAAGCTCTCAATATAGTCCAGCTATTATTATTCTGTTTCACTGTGGCAGATCCTAATATTACTAGCCACCCTGCTGTTCCTTGCTGAGAAAACCACAATTCTGAATAGCCCTTGGGCAACCAAGACATCTGGCAGGCTTGGCCCCCTCTCCATTGCTGGCAGGTGGATCATGATTGGTCTAAGTCAGGTATTCAAAAAATGTGATCTCAAGATGAGCAGCATCAATATTATCTGGGAACTTATTCTAAATGCAAAATTTTCAGGCCCCACTTGAATAAAAAACTCTGGGGATAGAGCCCAGCAATCTGGGTGATGTTGGGTCACTTCTAGGTGACGCTGATATGGGCTGAAGTTTGGAAACTGCTAATCCAAACCAATACTGATCATCTTATCCCCCTTTCCAATAACTGAGTGAAGCATAGACACAGGACCCAGTCTTGGCCTATAGGACCTGAGAAGAAGTCAGATGGGGAGAGGGGAGCCTGCTCAGGTTTTTTTGTGCCAATTTAAAGGGGTATGTGAGAATAACTTCTTTGCAGGATGCTATTTGTTGTGTATGTGACATCTGGACTACTTCCGTCACATTGAAACTGAGAGAAAGATGTTTTCTAAGAAAGACAGGGTGTAAAGTTAGAAAATACCCAGGTCTTTGTTGACGCTGCTGAGCTGCTGAATAAGCCAACCTCCAGACTTCCTCTTATATGTTATAATAAATATTATTGATGGGTAAGCCACTTTCAGTGGGTTTTCTTCTTTGTAGCTGAAAGCAAATTCACGGATGTTCCCATACAACAGTTGTCTCTTATGTAAATCAGTGCTCTTTGGAATGTGTTATAGAAAGATTATGGCACACTGAAAATGTGGGCTTTAATCGCACTAATTATTTATTTTCATTTTCTCTCTGTATTGATGGTGGAGGGGTAAAGCATCCATTTCTTTCTTCCTCTGGACTCTGAATGAGCCAAGAAAATGGCAAACATTTGGATGAAGAGATACTCAGTTTTTCATATGGGTCCAAATGATCTGGATGGTTGGCTTCTGAAAATGAAACATCTGGAGCACAAAGCAATGTTTTTACTTTTCAGTTATATTCTGGTGTTATATGGAAACTATTATTAAGACCAGGAAGAAAAGATTTATGTAAGAAGTAGGATCACTTGAGAGCATCACTAACAAGATGTCCTGCCCATATGGCAATTCATTCATTCAGTCTTTCTCATTCTGAAGAATTGAATATCTACCATGTGCAAGACATTGTGTTATTGGGATGTAATTATGATTTCCTATATAAATATGACTTCATAGACTTAAAGACAATTTTTGTCTTCCAGGACCATATGGTTTAATGGTGAGCAGTTGTTATAATAAAACAAGTGGACATGGTAGAGAGTGGTAAGGTGTTAGTGGGAGCTTGAAGAAGGGTGCTTTCATTCATTTAGTTGTTGAACACATACTCATTGTGTGTTTAATGAACCAGATGCTATTTCAGGCTTTGGGGCTACAGTGATAAGCATGGCCAGCAATTGTTTCTACTTTCGTGAATCTTACAGCCTCATGGAAAAGAAAGACATGAATGCGTAAATACACAAATAAATATATTTTTAATGACAAATTCAGATAATTTTATGAAAGAAAAAACAGTGTGCTATCAAAGAGAGTAACTGGGGTGATGTCATTTACTATGGGGGTCAGGAAAAAGCTGTCTGAGGATGTGACATTTAAGCTGAAACCTACAGGGTAAAGTGGGAGTGAGTGAGATTAAGTGTGGAGGCCCTGACGGGGAGGAAAGGTTAGAAAAGTCTTCTTATAGGAAGTGGCATTTGAGATGAGTCTCGAAAGTCCAATTGGCATGGTAGAAAATGTCTATATATGTGCAATGAAGGGACTGTGAGGAATACATCAAAATGCAAACAATTTTATCTCTGGTATCATGATAATGTGCACTTCTACTTTTCTTGTCTCTATTTTATTTACTGTATTTTCTGTGTACTCCTTTTGCAATAAAAAGTTACTTTAAAAAGAAATCATAAAAGGGCCAGGTGTGGTGGCTCACACCTGTAATCCCAGAATTTTGAGAGGCCAAGGCAGGTGGATCACAAGGTCAGGGGTAGCCTGGCCAACATAGTGAAACCTCATCTCTACTAAAAATACAAAAAATTAGCGGGGCGTGGTGGCGGGCACCTATAATCCCAGCTACTCAGGAGGCTGAGGCAGGAGAATTGCTTGAACCTGGGAGGCAAAAGTTGCAGTGAGCCGAGTTCGCGCCACCGCACTCCAGCCTGGGCGGCAGTGAGAGACTCTGTTACAAACAAGCAAACAAACAAACGACAAAAAAGTAATCATAAAACTAAAGAGAGCTAAACTGGTGTTTTTCAAACAGTCAATGATGGGGTCATGGCTGTGGCGTATGTGTATCTGTGAGAGACATAGAATTTCAGGCAAAGTAAATGGCTTTGGCAACAGCTTGAGTATTTAAATAATTGCTAGTTACTAATAGCATCTCACAATTACAGCATGGCAGTGGGGACGGGAGAGAAGTGAAACAGGAAAGTGTTTCAGAGGTCAGATTAAGGCCCTTGTGTCATCAGGAAGGGCCTCAGGTTGATCCTGTGGTCAGTGGGGGTAAGGTGATCAGATTTGTATTTTAGAGGCATCCCCCTGGTACCAGTGCAATCTATGGGACAACCGCAGTCATTAAAGAGAAGCCAGGCGCGGTGGCTCACCCCTGTAATCCCAGCACTTTCGGAGGCTGAGGCAGGCGGATCACTTGAGGTCAGGAGTTCTAGACCAGTCTGGCCAACATGGTGAAACCCCGTCTCTACTAAAAATACAAAAATTAGTTGGATGTGGTGGCGTGCACCTATAATCCCAGCTACTCAGGAGGCTGAGGCAGGAGAATTGCTTGAACCTGGAAGGCAGAGGTTGCAGTGAGCCGAGATCATGCCACTGCACTCCAGCCTGAGCAACAGAGTGAGATTCTGTCTCAAAGAAAAAGAAAAAAATAAAATAAAGAGAGCAATGTTGTTAACAGCAGGGAAATGTTTCTTTTTAAAAACTATACGTATCTTCAAGTGAGTGACCCAAGATTTATTCTTAGCTGGTCACCATGGCTCAATTTGGGACAATGGCAACTTGCCAATTCTTACCTGCGTTGACCACTGTGGCTGACTTGACTGAATAAAATATAAAATTCAAATGATTAATTTGACCAGTCTGATGCCAAACAACTGGGTGGGTGAAATTTTTTACTTTCAGCCATATAATTCAGTGTGCTACAGCCCAGTCTCCCCTTCACCTGGTTGTCACCATGAGTCCTACGTGGATCTTAAGAGGAAGGCAGCACCTGTCCTTTACTTACCTGAGAGATCAGCGTGAGGTCATGTCTAGAATGATCGAGTTCCTCGGACAAAAATACCACTGAAATATAAACTGTCAATATAGTTTGCTCTGATACCAACTTTCTGTGCAGGTTTTAATTTTATCTGTTTATTTCAACCAAATCTGAGGTCTCCATGACTACAATAGAAGAACAGAAGGAATAGACTACTTCTGTGTTAGAACATCCTAAATGGTATTGTTTATAATAAAATGTGGGTATTTTGAAGGATGCCCATATTTTTAAAAGGTGTAAATACTGTTCATATGGTGTTCCAAGCCAGAGACAGTTTTATGTTCTGGCCGTGGGTGACATATGAGCACATTGGGAAGGATGTATCAATAGGGACTCTAGAAACAGACTAAAAAGGTAGCTGGATTTTATGGTCAAATTCAGATGGAACAAGATGTGTTTATTAGCCTCTAGGACAGGGTCTGGGCTCTTTATGATAAATGCGGCCATGGATTGACATCCAGGTGGTTACATGAGTTTACATTTTGAATGCCTGAGAAGTTTTACTTTAGGAAAAACTCACATTTTCATGGGTCCTTCATGGATGTGTGGCTAACCTGTTTGACAGGATTGGCACATGTTCATAAATAAGTCTAGCATCCTTTTCCAAGAGGCATGAGTGTTTTTGAGGCTTTAGAGTTAGATTTGAATTCCAGCTCTTCCCCCTACTCTCTGTGTGACTTAGATTTCCTCACTTGTTAAATGGGAGTGACAAAGTTCGCTTTGCAGGGTTATTGTAGGGGAGTAAATAAGATATTGATAAAGTTCCTGGCATTTAATAAGCTCTCAAAAATTGTTGCCCCTACTGTTGTTTTCATTCATACTCTGAAACAGCACAGAGCTATGCAAGCAACTAGTCAAGAATTTTGATTTCTAAATTCTGCAAATTAGAAGCTCTAGGATGGTGGAAAGCAAAGGAGGAAAACAGAGATTAATAAGGTGGGAAGATCAGGTTAGGGTTTCCTGGTGTTCAAAGAGGTGAGATCTCTGGCCCTGTGTAGCATTGGAAGATTTTTGGAACTTAGCCAGTATCTGGGGCCGACATATTCCTGGTTGTCAGTGCAGATGCCAAGGCCTTGAGCTCCCAGTAGACAAGATTAGGGTGAGGCCAGGGTGCTGCCATGTCACTTAGCTGAATGGTTCCACGGTTCAAGTCAGGGGTAATGCTGGCTGACCCCAGCCCATGGAGTATCTGTCTCAATATTTGTCACTGGTGTGTGTTCCCAGCCACTTATCAGTCCTCCTTTCCTCCCTCCTGGGTCTTGTCCTAGTCAGGTGCTCTGCTTCCAGTCAGGTACCCAGCCTGTGTCCTATTTTGCTTCCCAGCTTAAGGAGAGCAAACGTTGCAGGTAAAGTATTTGCTGATAAGGTGGGACCTGTGTCATTTTGAAAAGGACTGTTGGAAATCAGAAGAATGGCATTTTAATGGCAGAATGATAGACAACGGTCGGTATTTGGGGTCAGGAGGCTTAGTCTGGCACTTGTGATTGGGATATGTCATGCTGCAGCGGCCACACTCTTTACTCTGAAGGCCAATCCTTGCCAGAAATAGTATTTTCAAGTGTTCCCGAAAAAGGCAAATGATCGGGGGAGTGGTTCAGTAGAGAGGTACCGGCTCATTACCTGTTCACTTCCGGCCTGATACATTTTTGGCTGACAGTGACTTCATTTGCAAAGCAAGGTCCTGTGTGATCCACTCCTTGGGTCTCACTCACCTGCCCAGCTCAGGAGTCCCATGCAGAGAGGTGTCCTCTGCCAACATCTCTGTGTTCTTGCACTGGGACTCACACCTGTGGCTGCCTTAAAGATGCCTTTGGTTTCTTGATGCTTGCTGTCCTGCGCTGTTGGGTAGCTGCTGGGGAAAGGTTGCAGGGGTCAGGGACAAAACTTACTCCAAGAACGTGAAAAACGCTGCAATGAGAGGTTTCTTTTTGGAGACTTTGTTGAATTCCATAATAATGTGGACATTATATTACTACTACGTACATTTTCGGGTCACTTTCTGTTTCTCAGGTACTGTGTTAAGCACTTTTCACGGTGTCTGAATGCCTGTTGTTTTTGCTTGTCCTGCTTCCCCCGTCCTCTTCTGGTAACAGCACCTTGATTTTCCTTTTGGGGCCCACCTATTCCCCATTGCATGTAATCTTTGGGGGCCTTTTGTTTTGTTTGCCTTCTCTTCTCCCCATTGGTGGGTGATCTTTGCTGTAGGATTACAGGGATGGCTGAACACACAGGACACCTGACCCTGGACAGATGAGGTTGCCAGCATTTTATTAGTCACTTACACTCACAGTCTCGGGGAGGAGGACACCAGAGGCCACACAAAGCCACGGGGTTGTGCTGGGGAGTAGAGTGAACAAGCAGGGGCTGTGGAGACAGATTTGGTAGTATCAAGAGGGTAGGGGTGTCCCCTGCTCCCTTATGAAGATGTGATTGGGTCATTTGAGTAATTCCACAGGCCAGCAGGGAACTGAAACCCACTACTCAGGGGTAAGCAGAAATTGCACTTTATGCCTTTGATAAGGAGAGATGTTTGGCAAGGGGACCTTATTTGTAGGAGGAGAAGAAGAGGGAGGTTTGCAGTTGGGTCATTTGAGGCCTTCTTAATTTTCCCCAGATGTCAAGGCTCATATAGTATTTGTCCATAACTTTAGGTCTCATACCACACTTGTGAGTCAGTCCTGTGCCCTTTGCTGGTAAAGAGGGTGAGTACATGGCCTATGCTAGACCAATCAGGCTCTCTCTCTTGGAGATATGAAACCTTAGTGAAATAAGGATGGAAAAATGATTGGAGTTGACTGATTGTGATAGGGCTGTCCCAAAGAAATTATTCACTCCTATAACCCAGAATCCAGAGTTGAATTCTATTGCTTGCAGGCAAGAACTATAACTGTTTCACATGTATTTGACATAATGACCCTAAGGGATAGGTAATTTTTATTATCCCCATTTTATAGATGAAGAAACTGATGCAAAGAGATGCTAAGATTGTTTGCATTCATGAAACAAGTAAGGGACGGTGGAGAGAGTTGAAAAAGTAAGATTGGGGGGCCGGGTGTGGTGGCTCACACCTGTAATCCAAGCACTTTGGAGGCGGGCGGATCACCTGAGGTCGGGAGTTCAAGACCAGCCTGACCAACATGGTGAAACCCTGTCTTAAAAAAAAAAAAAAGAAAAAATAAGATTAGGTTGGCAGTAGTTTGCAACTCTGCACCTTTTTCTTAAAGACAGGGAATAGAAACAGTGTGTCAGAACTTTAAATGCCACCTAGGCAGGGGAGTGCCGGTGAGATTAGGTATCATCCAGTGGCAATACCTGGTACACTCCTTGGTATGTGCTCATCCAGTCTTTGGCCTTATGGGGTCACTTATATTTCACCAAGAGCTAAATAAACTCAGTCCCTGAGTTCTAAAGATGAGGTGTCACATCGATGGGGAGACCATAACCAGAGAGAGAAAGGTTATTGTTTTCAACTGGCTCTGATGAGGTTGAGCCAAGAGTACTCTGGTTTGAGTGGGAATAAAAAGGATGTGTGTGTGTGTGTGTGTGTGTGTGTGAGAGAGAGAGAGAGAGAGAGCAAGAGAGAGATGTGTGTGTGTGTGTGAGAGAGAGAGAGCAAGAGAGAGGTGTGTGTGTGTGTGTGTATGTGTGTGTGTGAGAGAGAGATGTGTGTGTGTGAGAGAGAGAGAGAGCAAGAGAGAGGTGTGTGTGTGTGAGAGAGAGCAAGAGAGAGATGTGTGTGTGTGTATGTGTGTGTGAGAGAGCAAGAGAGATGTGTGTGTGTGTATGTGTGTGTGTGAGAGAGAGCAAGAGAGAGATGTGTGTGTGTGTGTATGTGAGAGAGAGCAAGAGAGAGATGTGTGTGTGTGTATGTGTGTGTGTGAGAGAGAGAGCAAGAGAGAGATGTGTGTGTGTGTGAGAGAGAGAAAGAGAGAGAGGTGTGTGTGTGTGTGAGAGAGCAAGAGAGAGGTGTGTGTGTGTGTGTATGTGTGTGTGAGAGAGAGAGAGAGCAAGAGAGAGATGTGTGTGTGTGTGTGAGAGAGAGAAAGAGAGAGATGTGTGTGTGTGTGTATGTGTGTGTGAGAGAGAGAGAGCAAGAGAGAGATGTGTGTGTGTGTGTATGTGAGAGAGCAAGAGAGAGGTGTGTGTGTGTGTGGGTGTGTGTGTATGTGAGAGAGCCAGCAAGAGAGAGATGTGTGTGTGTGTGTGTATGTGAGAGAGAGCAAGAGAGAGATGTGTGTGTGTATGTGTGTATGTGAGAGAGCAAGAGAGAGATGTGTGTGTGTGTATGTGAGAGAGAGAGCAAGAGAGAGATGTGTGTGTGTGTGTGGGGGTATGTGTGTATGTGAGAGAGACAGCAAGAGAGAGATGTGTGTGTGTGTATGTGTGTATGTGAGAGAGAAAGAGAGATGAGTGTGTGTGTGTATGTGAGAGAGAGAGCAAGAGAGAGATGTGTGTGTGTGTGTATGTGTGTATGTGAGAGAGAGAGCAAGAGAGAGATGTGTGTGTGTGTGTGTGTGTGCACTTCATAGCTCAGATTCTTGAATCTTTTCTGTCAATAAGTATGCCTGGACTTTGGTGAGCAAAGACAGGAGGGCTGAAAAGAGTAAAACTGGTAAAAGTGGAAACTATGAGGCCCAGTGTTTTCCCATTAAGGACCCACAACACTGGAAAAGTGAGAAAAAGGTGGACAGTGCTCTCAAGGGGATAAAACAGAAACAAAACCCCCACACACACATGAAAGCACATCTACTGAAGCAGAAAGAAAGTCAGGAAAAGGAAGAAAGAACCACTATAACCAAAGAGAGAAACGGAGAGAAGGTGTGTGGGAAATGGGAAAAGGCTCTTTGGGGAGGCTGCTGTTCCACATGGAAGGGCGTTCCCATCTCGGAAGGCTGCACAGGTGATCCTTTCCCTGCCCCTCACTTCCGCCTGCCCGGAGCTGCTCGGGGAGCGGTGCATCAGCCAGCAGATGTTAGGAGCAGCAGCGTCTCCTTGGACATTCAGAGGTCTCACCGCCTCATGGCTGTGTTTAAAGAGAAAGTGGCTTCCGGCTGACACAACAATTCCAGGCACGGGGCATGAGCCTTGAGCTCTGATCCCCCGTGAGGCCCAAATTTACTTCACAAACTTTGAAGTCTGTGGTTCTTGACCGGGTCTGAGGGCCTCAGTGCAGAGAGACACAAGTGGCCTTTGTCTGGGAGCCTGCCTGGCGGCAGGAGAGATGGAGCCATGCTAAGGCACATAGAGCTAAAATTATTCTGCCCTTATTTCTTCTGCTTAAAGACACGTTCCGTGAAAGTCATGGGTATTACGCTGTTAGCCCATAGATGGCTTTGAACCCTTTGTCTGAGCCATTATTTCATCTCAGGGGTGTGGGGAGCCCACGTGCGCCTCTGTAGAGAGGCTGCTTCTCAGTGCAGGGGCCTGCAGCAGCTGTGAACCAGGTCTGCCTCACCTTCATGGATCTCCTTCAAGGACACTGCAGGGCCCAGCCAGGTCTTCCTTTCCACGGCTTCCTGGGAGGCAGTATGGGGAAAATTCCTTTCCAGGTCACATTGTGAAGGGATGAGGCTACAGTGGAAGACACACAGACGGAAGCATACCTCTTCTGGCGGATTCCTTGAGTGACGAGTACTTCTTCCCAAGGGGTGCTGCTGCTTAGCCTATTGATTAGGAGTTTGGGGTCAGACTGCCTTGGCTGGATTCCATCTGCACTAATGACAAACCATGTGACTGTGGCCTGTTACTTAACCTTTCTAAGCTTTAGTTTTATCATCTATACAATGACAGACTTAACCCTGTGTGGTTTTGTGATGATTGAAAGAAAATAATCCCCATGAAAAGATGAGCACCTTGCTGGCATGTAGAAAATACCAAATGTTATTTTTTGATTGTGATGATGACTACATAGTTGCCTTAGGTGTCTCTGCCCTTGGACTTTTCTTGGTCAAACCATAGAGATCATCTAGCCCCAAGTTAGGGGGTTACTGGAAGGATTCTTCTAGTGGTGGTGGTAGCAGAGGTGGGGGCAGGAAAGGAGCAGAATGGTTAGACAAATATTAAAATCAAATCTCGATGCCTTTGCCACACCCTCCCCTGCTTCATACTTGAATTTGGACTTCTAGGTTCAAAGCCAAACTCAAATAACCAATGTCCTTAGAAAGCTAGCTCAAGCCACTGTTGGCTGCAGTGTTCTTAGTGGGCAGAAGGCCATGTTCCTCAGCTGGACCAGCTCTGAGCACAGCGAAGTACAGAAGATTGTCTTTGCCTCCCCTCCAGCCTCCTTCCGTCATGCTACTATTATGGTAGTAGTGTCCTCTCAGGCACAATCTTTTTTTTGTTCCTATGGATACCTAGTTGTTGTTGTTGTTGTTGTTTTTTGAGACAGTTTGGCTCTCGTCACCCAGGCTGGAGGGCAGTGGTGCGACCTCGGGTCACTGCAACCTCCGCCTCCTGGGTTCAAGCGATTCTCCTGCCTCAGCCTCCAGAGTATCTGGGATTACAGGCACCTGCCTTAGCCTCCCAAGATACCTAGTTTAAGAAAAGAATGTGAAATGAATCATACTGAGATAAAAACGACTGACAGCCTAAACTGTTACCTCTTCAGGGGAATTTAGAGTTTGATATGAAATAATGTACTCCCACATTGATTTTAAGAGTTAGCCCATGGATGGTTAGGCGTGGTGGCTCATGCCTGTAATCCCAACACTTTGGGAGACCGAGGTGGATGGATCACCTAAGATCAAGAGTTTAAGACCAGCGTGGCCAACATGGTGAAACCCCGTCTCTAATAAAAATACAAAAATTAGCCGGGTGTGGTGGCAGGCGCCCGTAGTCCCAGCTACTTGGGAGGCTGAGGTATGACAATCACTTGAACCCAGGAGGTGGAAGCTGCAGTGAGATCGTGCCACTCCACTCCAGGCTGGGCAACAAGAGTGAGACTCTGTCTCAAAAAAAAAAAAAAGAGTTAGTTCATGGATGAGGAAGGCATTCTGGGAGCATTAGGTCTTCTTCTACCTAGGTGGTTAATTACCTGCTCTATCCTGGTCTTCAAAGCTCTTTTTAGCTCTGTTTTAGCAGGTGGCGTGATCAACAGCACCAGTTGAACAAGGGTTGTTGTCCTGACGTATGAGACATATCTCCAGGCCAGGTGTGGTGGTGCATACCTATAATCCAAGCACTGTGGGAGGCCGAAGTGAGCAGACAGATCACTTGAGCCTAGGAGTCTGAGACCAGCCTGAGTAACATGGTGAAAATCCATCTCTACAAAAAAATACAAGAATTAGCCAGGCGTGGTAGTGCACACCTCTAGTCCCAGCCACTCGGGAGGCTGAGGTGGGAGGATTGCTTGAGCCCAGGAGGCAGAGGTTGCAGGGAACTGAGATCATGACCATGCACTTCAGCCTGAGTGACAGAGTGAGAACCTGTCTCAAAAAAAAAAAAAAAATTGTATCTCCAAAACGCTTCTCAGGAATACTGGGGGACAGAATTTGGAACTCAGGAGACAGCCTGTTGCTTCGATGTCCTCTGCCCCACACCACTCGCCCCTAAAACTCTTCATTTATAGAAGAAGCTGTTGAACAGGGCTGCTGCTAATTCCCTTGCTGAGTCAGGGGCATGAACGACATTTCTGGGAATGTAAAATCCATGACAAGAATTGGAAGGAACTGGCAACTCTTGATACACAGTCTTGTTTAAAATGGAACGTCGCCCTGAACATTTTTTGTCTTTTTATTTCTGTTGCCATTTGCTTGTAGATGATGCAGATATTTACTATTAACGTAGTATTGATTCAATGAGTATTATGGGATCATTCCTATGGCCTTCTCCTTCATGCTCATCCATATTAATGCTGCATGTTCTAGATAAAGCAGCTTTAAAAACAACCCAGAAAACTCTTGAGATTATTTTTATGCTTCAACTTGACTGGACTAAGGGATGCCCAGATAGCTGGTAAAGCATTACTTCTGGGTGTGACTGTGGGGTGTTCTGTCGAGATTAGCAGGAATCTGTAACCTGAATAAAGATTTCCCTTACTCATGTTGGTGGACAGCATCAACTGCTTTGAGGGCCTGAGTAGAATAAAAAGGCAGAGGAAGGGTAAATATGCTCTCTCTGCTTCTTAAATCTAGAAGTCCAAATTCAAGTATTCAAGACAGAGCTGAAGCATCTGTCTTCTCCTGCTGTCAGGCATGGTTGCTCCTGGTTCTCAGGCCTTCATACTTGAACTGGGATTCATAGTGTTGGCTCCTGATTTTCAGGTCTTTAGGTTTAGACTGGAACTGTACCATGGGCTTTCCTGCAACTCCTGCTTCCAGACAGCAGAAGGTGGGACGTCTCAGCCTCTATAATCACATAAGCCAATCTCATAATAAATTTCTTTTTATATATCTATATGTATGGTGTTGGTTCTGTTTCTCTGGAGAATCCTAATGCAACTGTGATACAGTGTAGGAATATATATAATGATATGTGATTTCACATAACAATACGTACCCTTACTATACATCAAAAACATTTATTGGCCTCTGAAAATGATTTCATAGGTCACAACCTGCAGTAGGAGGCCGGGACCCATGTTCACAGCTGGCTTGCACATCTGTGCACAGATGGGCATGTGTGGTGCCAGTGCCTCTGCTGATGGTGCTGATAGTGACAGTGTTGGGCCTGAGTAAGCCTGGCTGGTGGTGTCTTGTGTGAATTCTTCAGTCATCCCTAGCATAAGGCCACCTCCCTGCAATATATCAAAGACAACTTGGGTCCAACACGGTCTTGCCAGGAGTGGGAGCAGGGAGGGTGGGTCTGCAATTCATACCCAGCGAGTGACACATACATAATTTGCATCACCAAATCCTCTTTCCACAGTGGAAATGGCAGGGCGGACGAGACTGGGGGAAGGGTTAGTACTGCAGAGCTACACCTTTGTCCCATTCTGCATATGGGTCCAAGATGGACCCCCTTACTTGCTTTTCTCCAAGCTGGCACACTTTTCTTCTGTGGAGGGCTGAATTTGGGAGGGCTCCTGGCCCTTAAAGGACAGTGTAATGCAGAGCCCAGGAATAGAGATAAACCAAAAGAAAGGCCCATGACGGGGCCTGCCTGAGAATGGTTTAACTGAGGACGGTGAGAAACACTGAGAATTTACTTCTTCAGTGATGAACTCCTCAACACCTGCAGAGGGGCAGTTTCAAGGAGAAACCTCTCCGACCCAATGTCCTGAGCTCGCTAGTACTGGGGAAGTGATTCCGTGGCTATTTTACGCAAGCTGAGAAACTTATATTTTATACAAGTGGAGAAACAGAAAATTGCAGTTATGGTTATTGGAGGAATCTCCAATAACCAGGACTATTTGTCTGAATTCCATTTAATCAAAAGCTACCTGGGCTCTGTAGATATTTGGAATAAAAACAGTCCTATTTAGGCGTATAATTAAAGCTATAGTGAAATCTCTATTGCATACATGTAAAGTCTTTACCTATTGTCTCTCTAAAAAGTCAAACTTTTTCAGGTCAGAAGCAATCTCATTTCGACTTTATATTTTCTGCAAAACCAAGTGCCGTGCTGTACCATTTGTTAATGTTCAATAAATATTTGTTAAACGAATGATAAAATTTGTGGTTTAACTCCTACAAATTTTTATCTCAAATCAGTTTTTCTCAACACTCAGCCTACTCTGCCTCACCCCTCCCTGACTTCCCAGTCGATGTGTGTTGAGGGAATGCAAACAAAATGTAATTAGGAAGGCGAATCTACTTTGGAATGCACTTGTGTAAACAAATGTAGGCCAAAGGCAAATTTAAATGATTTTCAAAATTGTCTGTGGTTATTATCCGTGACCCTGTGCTGGCCCAATTTTTACAGATAATCAGGTTATAGCTGATATTGGTTCTGGATTTTCACTTTAGAATAGAGGTAGAAGGTGAAAGGATGCTGTGAGCTTGGATTAGGACAAAAGAAAGCCACTGGAGTTCTGGTGAATTGAAGACACAAAACGAAAGATTATTTTTCTTAGCCGAGGTCTATGTAGACGTACCTTTCCGCCATGCTTCCACAAGCTCCAATTCTATTTGCTGTCTCATCAGGTTAGTTCAGGATTTGAGACCGGTAGGTAGGCTTTATGGGTCAGAGCAGTTTGTTATTCAGATTAGTGTAATCTCTTCTTGAGATAACACAATTTTCCCAGCTCCCAGGGAAGGTTCTGGTTTGCAGCTTTGCCGCCACACAAGCATCTCTCTCAGAAATTTGAGTTGCAGGAGAAAATGCCCCTTTCTCTTCAGAAGGCATAGGCAGGGAATTTGTAGAGGGTAAGGAATCTTTGCAAAATTTAGGTCAGTGCACTGGCTTGGAATTATTTACTCAGATAGGGCTGTCTAGAACTCTATCTTGTCCAGCATTGCAAAGTGCAGGGTACATAATAGATACTCAAAAAAGATAACTTCTGGGTAAATAAATGAATGGGTAAGTGCTTGAATGAACTTACTGGAAACAATCCAAATGTTCCTTTTCTGCCCCTTTATCGTTACCTATACATTATAATGATCCACTGTGCCCTCCTTTAAAGAGGTGACTTACTGGCCATATATTTGCAGTTAGATGGACTGTGGATGTATATACGGTACGTGAACACCTATTTGGTCTAAATAAAGGGCAAAACTTTTTATCTCTCTCAGAATACTGAGTCATCTCTCAGTGATTTGTGCGTTTGACCTGGCCTGAAATTTCCATTGTTATTATCACTTGGCGGTTAGATAACAAGTCTGAAGAATTGAATTTCTTCAGGAAATCATGGATACATGTAATATCTGATTAGGAAATCACTGATGATATAAATGTTTTACTTAGAATTGGATCTTTAGCCGTGTTAGTTTATTATTCAGCCGATCGATCCCTTTGTCAACAAATGTATGACACAACAAGTTTTTTTTTAAATTATAATTTCAAGTTTTATTTTAGATTCATGTGTAGATTGGTGACTTGGGTATATTGCACGATGCTGGATTTTGGTGTATGACTGATCCTGTCACCCAGGTACTGAGCATATAACCCAATAGCACTATGCCCTTGCCCCCCTCACTTCCTCCCTACTCTAGTCGTCTTTTTGTTTGTTGCCATCTTTATGTCTGTGAGTACCCAATGTTTAGCTGCCACTTATAAGTGAGAACATGTGGTATGTGGTTTTCTGTTCCTGTGTTAATTCGCTTAGGATAATGGCCTCCTGCTACACCCATATTGCTGCAAAGGACATGATTTTGTTCTTTTTTTATGGCTACATAGTATTCCACGGTGTATATGCACCACATTTTCTTTATCCAATCCAACATTGATGGGCACCTGGGTTGATTCCATATTTTTGCTACTGTAAATAGCACAATATAGAAGAAAGACTTATTTTCCTTTAGGTATAACCATGTTATAGTGAACCCCAAGTTTCTCTTCAAAGAATCAGTATGTCAGTATGTTCAGCTCTCTTATTCTGCAATTCTCTATTTTAAAGTTTAACTTCCTTGTAATTCTAAAACAACCTTCTCTACCAGTTCTAATCAGTAGTTCACATTTGCTCCACCCTTCCCCCTCCATCCTGAATCATCCTGGTCACCTGATCACCCCTGGCTGCCTACTCTGACATGCCTGTAAGCATCCTTCCAGCCAAAACACCCACCCTGCCACTCCAGCTTGGACCCCTGCACCTTTGAAAATAGCCAACCGGGATTTGTCTAGCTTGTGTGGTCTAACCCTAGCCAATAGGGGACGACACAGCAGCAGGGACGGACCCCGCCCCAACCTCCCCCAACCACTCCCCCTCCTCCGTATCCCTTCCCACCTTGTCCAAGCTACCCGCGGCCATCATTGCTCTGTCCGTGCGCACCACACCCTTCGCTAGAAGTAAACTGCCTACCTGAGAGGACATATCTTCGAGTGCTATTTCTTTTGCGGCATCAAAATTTTACTTATAACACCCAGTAATGGGATTGCTGGGTCAGATGGCAGATCTGTTTTAAGTTCTTTGAGAAATCTCCAAACTGCTTTCCACAGTGGCTGAACTCATTTACATTCCCACCAATAGTGTAAGCATTACTTTTTCTCTGCAGCCTCACCAGCATCTGTTTTTTTTTTTTAACTTTTTTTTTTTTTTGGTATTAACTTTTTAATTTGATAAATGTAATTCTAAAGGTCATCTGGAGCCCTGATTATTATTATTATTATTTTTTTACTTTTGCATGCATTTGTAATTTTTTTTAAATTGCATTTTAGGTTTTGGGGTACATGTGAAGAACATGCAAGATTGTTGCATAGGTACACACATGGCAGTGTGATTTGCTGTTTTTAAATTTTTAATAGTAGCATTTTGACTGGTGTGAGATGCTATTTCATTTGATTTTGATGTACATTCCTCTAGTGATTAGTGATGGGGAGCGTCTTCTCATATAAAATGAATAGTGTAAAAGTAGAGAACCCCAGCAGTGAAGGGAAATCCAAGGGTAGATGGCAGCTCAAGAATTTCAGCTCAAAATTGACTGAGTCACTAAGGAGGATTCCTTTGCCTCTGCCTATTTAGATGGGGGTCTGACTTCCTTTGTGAATAGCATTCAGTTTTCCAGGCTGCTGGATACCGGGCTGCATCTAAACAGTAACCTTGAGACCAACTCTACAGTCTTAGCTTCTCCCAGTAGTGCTTACCTCAGATGTAAGTGCTGTAAGAACCTCCTTTATGGTACTCCTTAAGAGACAAAAAGTTGCACTTAAGGGGCAAAAAGTTACATTTGTCTCAAAGGAAAGCTGGACATGGATATAACTCAAGGGGGCTGATAACTCTGCTCTGCCTTTTCCTCTGAGTCATCTCTCAGTGATCTGCGCCTTTGACCTGGCCTGAAATTCCCATTGTTATTATCACTTAGGGGTTTGATAACAATATTGAAAAACCGAATTTCTTTAGGAAGTCATGGATAAATGTAATATCTGCTTAGGAAATCACAGAAGTCACAGAAGCCTTGCTGCCTGATGAGGTTTCCTAAAACGCTGCTTTATGATGTCACAATTCTGATCAAAGACATGCAATGGTTGCTTATTGTCCATGTACTCAAAACCCCACTATTCCACCCCATGCCATTAATTTCACTTATTTGCCTCATTTGGGACAGAGCTACACGTAGGTGAAGAAGAGGGCCTAAATGTCACATCTGACACATTTAACACCTTCTCAAGAAAACATGACAAACACATTTTGAGTAAATTTATGTGATGAATTTGTTGCAATGATTCATCATATATGTAGCCCATTCATTACAACTGGGAAGTTTAGAATACTGGACTGGGATTTGGGAAACTTGCACTTGAATCCCAGTTCTGCTATGTTACATATGATAAATCCTTAAAGAATTACTTTTTGCTGGTGTCTCAATTGTAGTCCACTGGACTATCATGATGGTCAAATTAGATGATGTGAGAGCGTTTTTGAATCCAAAGCTTCAAATTCAAAGCACTTTGAAATATGAAATTTCATGAGTTAACAAAAATTAGACATTGCATTAATTTTTAAGTGCTGTTCAGTTTTGTGTACTTAGTAGAATGAGAACTCTAACAAAAAGCATTTGGTCTTCCTAAGACACTCATGACTTCCAGCAGTTCTGCCATCTCCTGAAAGTGATGGCAATTTGAAGACAGAAGATGCACCCCGTGTCTTCTGCAGCCAGAGGCAATCCGAGGTTGAACCTGGGGTGTCCCTTGGCATACCACCCTGCACTGTCACCTCCTTTCTCTTGAAAGAGAAACCAGGAAGAGCAATGCTCATGGTGACATTTTCCGGGAGGAATGCTGAGGTGTCAGATTGGTGCGCTTATTGAATCACACAGGGACAAAGTAACACACAGTAGACTGGCCTGTGTGTCAGGGGGAATGTTTTGGGGGTCATGTTGGGGTGAGAGGTTACACCTGCTTCCTTCCATTTTCTAGGGCAAATGGTTTCAGCTGCTGCCCAGCAATAGCATTTTCATAAAAGCCTTTGAGAGTAGCTTTGAAAATGTGTCAGCCAATAACAGAGCAGGACCCGGCCTAACCGCCGCGGGATCTCTCTCCCCCTCGCGGGAGCCAGAGAATTGGGAAGGAGCAGATGGAGGCAGTCCTCCCCTCGGTGGGGCTCTGGGGCCATCGTTATGCACTCGGACTCAGAACCTGAGAGCCAGGCGGGCTCTTCACGGGCTTCGCCCTGGGTCCAGAGCTCGGGAAGGAGTCGTGTGAGCCCCTCTGTAGTCTCCTGTGGGGCACGAGGTGCCAGATCTTATCCAGGGCAGGCACCCTGTGAGGGTGCGCCCTCCTGTTAAATTTGCTGTGGGCTCCTGTGTCATTAATCAAGCAGCTGAACCGAGCTGGCACTGCTGGAGCGCGACATTCATTATAGTCCCCGAGGGATCTCTTTCTGCAGATCCCAGAACTTTGGGCTACAGGAATAGAGAGATATCCGTCCTGCCTGGAAGGCCCCAGGCCTGCAGCACATTGCAGGCCACTCAGGGGGTTTCCCTGCATCCCTCTCTGGGATTTGAAAACCCCATTGCAATCCCCAGGGTTCTGTGAATCCCCTCGGATTCTGAAGGTCCCTGCAGCTACAAGGGAGGCTTTGGGGAGCCGCAGCACAGGGAGGAGTGCCTCCAACAGGGATCTGTGTGGAAGTTTCTGAGGATACAGCCATACAGCACGTGTCTAGCCTGTTTTGCAAAATGTTTTTTACTTTCCCTGTGGCATTTTTTACTCGCCCTCTAGCCTGTTTTGCAAAATGTTTTTTACAATCCCTGGGGGCTGAGAGTTAGGAAAGGGCCTGATTTCCTTGGCCCCCTGCCAGTGAGGCCTGGGCCCTGGGAACTCATCTTTGCTCCCAGGAAGCTGGGAGGAGCTGCCTGTCTTCAGATACCACCTCCTCCTCCCTACGCTCCATCCCCTTCCACATAGACCCTGAAAGCTCCTTCTTTGATTTCTAAATACCGAGCCAGGCGAGAAACACCCATTCAGCCTTGACTCCCTTTCAGTGTCTTCAATTCCAAATGGAATAAATGAAATGAATGAAGGCCTGCCTCTGTGGTGATGTGAAAACCCTTCTGGCCCAGAGATGGAGGCGTGCGTGCCGGGTGATGAAAGCGTAGCAGCGGGAGAGGCGGCTTTTAATAAGAAAAGATGAATCAAAATGCGCAAGTCATAACTTCCTCTAGGCAGTCACCTATCTTCTGCCTTAACCTTTTCAGAATCATAAAAAACAGTCTAATTTCTTCTAAATAAATAGTTTTATGTCTCTCTGGGCTCTATTTTTCAGACATACAATAAGTCTCTGAGCACTTACACAGGCTTGCTGAATATATGTAACTCCACATTCATTACAGAGATGTGTGTGCACACAGTTACACACACGTTGCTCTGATTCCCCTTGGTCGAATTTATGCAGTGAATTCTGTGCTTACGAAGTAAGAATTATTTCAAGGTTAAACAAAATGATGATAAGCACCTGACTCTAGCTGGGGCGACTCTGCCCTTTTCTTAGGGCTGGTAGAATTCTGAACACCAAAAAAGGAGTATGCTCAATAGCAAATTCACTCTCATCATAATAATATTTCTGATTTTTTTCACCCATAAAAAAGCAAACATCTTGGGGAAAGGGCTATGTGGCTTTAATCTTAGGGGGAAAATAAGCATCAGGGAGGGACTTAAGGTTGCTTCTAGGACTTTAAGGAATTAGATTTGGCTTTCTAGAGAAAGGAGATTCTTCTTCTCTCAAGGAATTTCAAGTAGAAGGCAATAATAATAAATTAATTCATGTTTCTCTGTGGCAGATATTATTGTAAGTGTACAAATATCAGCCGGGCATGATGGCTCACACCTTTAATCCTAGCCCTTTGGGAAGCTGAGGCAGGTGGATCACTGAGGTCAAGAGATCAAGACCATCCTGGCTAACATGGTGAAACCCCGTCTCTACTAAAAATACGAAAATTAGCTGGGTGCGGTGGTGTGTGCCTGTAGTTCCAGCTACTCAGGAGGCTGAGGCAGGAGAATCCCTTGAACCAGGGAGTCAGAGGTTGCAGTGAGCCAAGATCACACCCCTACACTCCAGATGAAGACAGAGCGAGACTCTGTCTAAAAAAAAAAAAAAGTCAACTGATTTTTGACCCCTGTTTTACAGATGCAGAAACTGAGGCACAGCAGGGTTGTTACTTTCCTAAAGTCACCCCACTTTAAAATGGTAGAGCTGGGATTTAAACCAAGGCAGTCTGGCTCTGGATCCTGCCTGCTTAGCTACTATGATGGACACAATAAAAGAAACCAACCAAATGAAATGAGTCAAGCAATGACCAGATGATGCCAGCTCCTTACAGAAACTCCACCAGCCGGTTTGTGAATTTTACATGGCTTTGACTTCTTTCTTCTCCTAGTGGCCAGCAGCCCTTGTGCCAGCGGGTAGCAGAGGAAGGAGAGATACAGGGGGGTTCACATCAGTTCCCTTTCAATAATCATCAGTCTAGAAAAAGTCAAGGGAGGACAATGATCACCTGTTTGTGTCGTCCTGCCTGGTATTGCTATTTTTCCCTCTAAGTCCCTGAATTGGAGACGTCAACACACTGAAGCTTTTGGAATCCCTGCCAGTTGTCATGGCCTTACTTTTCTCCCACTTCAGTTTAAATCATTCTAGTAGGCACTCAGTTGGCATTTGCAATGAAGAGTGGTGGCCCACCGCAGTTACAAGATTCTATCGATTGAAGGGAGATGAATTATGTTTTTAATTCAGCTTTATTTTTTCAGGAGGATTGTCTGGGGTGAGGGATAGTCACCAACCTTACCACATTATAGATACACACTGATTATAAGACGTCTCAGCTTTAGAAATGTGAAAAGAAAGTGTTTTAGAATTGAGAAAATATGGTATTTTATTTCTGTCTTTCAGTAAGGATTCAGCCTTGTTACGATAGCATCTTGTAAGGGTTCTTCTTATGTGGTCTGCCCTCTCTGGGTATCAGAATTTTGATTACAGTTGTCAGCCGGAGTTCAGCCTGGTTCAGGTATCTATTTTTAACAATAGCTGAAGGGGTTCTTTTTTTCAAGACGAGAGAAAGATTACTTAAGAATAAGGGAACTGATTCATGGATGGGGTCTGAACTTCCTTCTTGTCAGTAAGGGAATGGCTTCAGGGGGTGCCCCCTAAGGGGTGAAAATTGAGTGGGGATTCTCACCTGAGGTAGCAGGTTTGGAAAAGTCAGAGACATGAGCCAGGTCTGGTATCAACAGGAAGAGTCAGGAGTTTCAAACTCTAGAAATAAATTCAGGTACCAAGATTGTGGTAGATTCAGCATAAAAATGGCCCCAATTCTCTACCTCTCCCTATATCCATGTCTTTATAACATGACTGTGCAGCTTTTCTCATCAAGATGTGGAGTTTCTCTACCTCTTGGGTCTGAGCTGGCTTTATGGCTTGGGCTGGCCAGTAAAACGTGGCAGAATGAGTGAGGTGGCACTGGATCCAAACCCGGGCTTGAACATGTCTTTGCACTTCTGCTGTTTCTCTTGGGACTCCTACTTCTGCCATAAAAATGGAAAAGCTTGCTTGGCCAGATAGATGATGAGAAATTTTAGAATATTTTTTAAAATTCTGTGAGAAACAATCATTGGTAGTTTGATAGGTTAGCACTGAATCTGTAAATAGCTTTCAGCAGTATGGCTATTTTAACAGCATTGATTCTTCCTATCCACGAGCATGGAATGTTTTTCCGTATGTTTATGTCATCTATGATTTCTTTCAGCAGTGTTTTGTAATTCCCACTGCAGAGTTCTTTCACCTCCCTGGTAGTTATTTTCCTTTCTGGCTATTGTGAATGGGATTGCATTATTGATTTGGCTCTCAACTTGGACATTGTTGGTGTATAGAAATGCTACTAATTGCCAGGCTTGGTGGCTCATGCCTGTAATCCCAGCACTCTGAGAGGCCAAGGTGGGTGGATCATGAGGTCAGGAGTTTGAGACTAGCCTGACCCACGTGATGAAATGCCATCTCTACCAAAATACAAAGTTTAGCCGAGCAGGGTGAAACACATCTGTAATCCCAAGCTACTCGGGAGGCTGAGGCAGGAGAACTGCTTGAACCTGAGAGGTGGAGATTGCAGTGAGCCGAGCTTGTGCCACTGCACTCCAGCCTGGGCAATGAGTGAGACTCCATCTCAAAAAAAAAAAAAATGCTACCAATTTTCATACATTGGCTTTGTATCTTGAAACTTTGCTGAAGTCGTTTATTAGATTTAGGAGACTTTGGGCAGAGACTGGGGTTTTCTAGGTATGTATCATATCGTCTGTGAAGAGAGATAATTTGGTTTCCTTTATTCCTATTTGGATGCCTTTTATTTCTTTCTCTTGCCCTATTGCTCTGGCTAGGACTTCCAGTACTATGATGGGTAGGAGTGGTGAGAGTAGCATTGTTTCGTTCCGGCTTTCAAGGGGAATGCTTCCAGCTTTTGCCCATTCAGTATGATGTTGGCTGTGGATTTGTCATAGATGGCTCTAATTATTTTGTGGTATGCACTTTTGATGCCTGGTTTGTTGAACAATTATTTTTTTATGTGAGGGGATGTTGAATTTTATCGAAAGCCTTTCCTGCATCTATTGAGATAATCATGTGGTTTTTGATTTTAGTTTTCTTTAAGTGATGGTTCACGTTTATTGACCTGCATATGTTACACCAACCTTGAATCCCAAGAATAAAGCCTACTCAATCATTGTGGAGTAGCTTTTTGACATGCTGCTGGATTCAGTTTCTCACAAGTAAATTTTCTAATACAGACAGACCAGATGTCATTCAGTTGCCTTTGTCAGTTTTGCTCTTTGATACCAGAAATGAAGTATGGAGGGGTAAATTAAAAATAGCTGGGGTTCAAGGAAGAGAGCTAAAATTTGGACTACTCCATGATGTATCAGTGAGCTTTTGCTGTGTAACAAAACATTCTAAAACTTAGTGGTTTAAAATAACAACCATTTATTAGGTCATAATTTTGTGAGTCAGTTGGGCTTTTCTAGTTTGGAGCTGGTTTAGCTAATCTTGGCTGGGCTCACTCTTATATCAACAGTCAGCTGGTGGATTAGCTGGTGGCTAGATTATCCAATATGACCTCACTCACATGTCTGACAGCAGACTGGCTGTGGGTTGGTACAATAGAGGGGACTGGTCAGATGTTTTCATTCATGCAGTGAGTTAGTGCAGGGTTCCTCATGAGGAAGCTGCAGTATTCCAAGAGTGGCAAGAAAAAAGCCCCAGTTTGTGCTTTTCGAGTCTACTTGCATCCTGTTTGCTATTGTCCTGTAGGCCAAAGCAAGTTACGTAGCTAAACCTAGAGTCAGGGTGGGAGAGAGTGCCATGGCGTGGATAGAGAGGGCATGAATAGAGAGAGCTGTGAACAAACGAAGGGCCACCACTTCAACAATCTACCACAGCTGTTGATAATACCCTAGTAATGGTTTTATCAAATCACGAGGTGTCTTTTATCCAAACTGCTTAACAATTTATTTCAGATGAGACCAGAAGTATAAATGAAGCACAGAATTGTAGAATTGTGGGGTTGGAAACAAATTTATAGATGACCTCGTCTAGCCCTGTCATTTAACAGAAAAGGAAATGGGGACCCAAAGAATTTAAATGACTTGCCCAAAGGGACAGAGCTAGGTACTGACAAATATTTTAAACATCTATGCCTATATGCTAAGAATTTAATAACCTAGGGTGAGAGTAAAACTCCATTTCATCACTGACATTTGAAAACCTGGGATAAGGTGAGGATAGCAGAGTGAAACAAGACAGATTTAGTCCCTGCCTTCATGGAGCTTATGGTCTAGCCAGGTGACACAGACAAGAAAAAGGGTAATTAAAAAATAATGTGCCATTGTCGTACCAGTGAAGTACAGGATGTCATGAGATGTCAGGGGGCCATGAATTATGAAGGGGCAGAGGGGATATCCATTTGTTGTCAAGGCTTTTTGCACACAAACTTATTAATTCTCTTTACAACCCTATGAGACAGGTATGATGAGTGTCCCTCTTTTCTAGGAAGAGACTCTGTGACATAGAGAGGCTAAGTGACTTGCTCAAGATCACAGAACTGGTAAGTGGCTGAGCTGGGATTTGTCCGCAGAGTCCCTCTCCGACGCCAGAGCCCACATTCTTCATCATTCCTATCTTCTGCCTATGGAAATGGAGTAAGAAGAATGAATGGAGTTCAAGGATTATTCAGACAGGATGACCAGGCCGAAAACAGGATCTCCAGACAGATATTTTAAATTCTATTCCCTAGAAGTGACCTTAAGATATCCTTAAGATTTAAACTCTGTGAGGGATGAGTGTCAGTATGTGTGTGTGCACGTGCTCACATGGTGGCCTGTGCCCACCTGTGCCCAAGTCTAGGGAAAGTTGAACTTTCATGGCTCTATATATAAATTGTTCCATATGGTGGAGTTCAGCAGTTTCCTTTGTTCCTTTGACCATTAACTATATCTATATATCCATCCATCCATCCCATTTTCTGCCTACCTGGAATCTTCTGACTCCTTCCTACCCTCAGACTGGGTGGTTTTGATCGTGTTTCTGCTGTCTATTTACTTTCCTTCTGTTAGCATGCCCTGCATTCTCATCACCAGAGGCTCTCTTCTCTTGCCAGGGGAGGTGGCCCCTGTCTACTTTTCTCCTCCTATGCCTTAGGCTTTCATTGTGTTCCCTGTGACAAATAATACTGTATGGGAGAGCAAAGAAAGACTTCCTCAACAGTAGCTCATCAATCAGAGAGATAAAGCTATTTTGCTGGAAGTAAGATACGCCAGGGAAGGAAAGGGATCCTAATAAATTATTTAAGACTGAGCTCAGACATTCACTTACGGGGTGTGTGTGTGTGTGTGTGTGTGTGCATGCATGTGCAAGTGAGCGAGCAAGAGAGAGAGAGAGAGAGAGGTGCTATGCTGTAAGGGAGAGATTTAGGTCTTACATTTCACTAAAAGGCAAAGGCCATCTAATTTCTGATTTTGGTTTTTCAACAGTCTTCTATATCTCTACATTGTTTTTGCTTTTTGCTCCTGTTGAAATGCAAGACATGTCCTTACTACAAACAAGAACAGCCCCTCTGTGTTAGTTTTCAGTTACTACCACAACAAATTACCACAGACACGGTGAGTTAAACAGCACAGATTTATTATCTTACGGCTCTGTAGGTTGAAAGTCTCACAGGGGTCTCATTGGGCTAAAATCAGTGTTACTGGGGCTGCATTCCCTTCTGGAGGCTGGAGGGGAGGATCTGTTTCCCTGCTCATTTGGGTTGCTGCGCTGCATTCAATTCTTTGCGATTACAGAACTGAGGTCCTGTGTCCTTGATGAACTCAGCTGAGGTGGTCTCCAGCTTCTACTGGAGACTGTATTCCTGCGCTCCTGGCCTTCTTCCTCCATTCTGAAGCCAGCAAACATGGGCTGAGTCCCTCTCATACTTTGAATCTCTCCTTCTTTGGCTATCCTGACTCTCTCTTCTGTCTTCCTCTGCCTCTTTTAAGGACTCATATAATTTGATTGTGTCTGCCTAGATAATCCAGGATAATATTATCATCACTAGGTCTTTAACCTTAACCATATTTGCAAAGTCCCTTTGCCAAATAACATAGTCACAGGTTCCAAGGATTAGGGTGTGGACATTTTCTGGAGCCATTATGTATCATATCTTGCCCTTTTTCTTCTTTTCCCTCTCTTTCTTCCTCCCCATTTTTTTCTCCCTTTCGTTCTTTCCCAAGGTGGGGCGGGGGGAGGGGGAGAGAGAGAGAGAGAGAATGTGTGCGTACTATCTACTAAGTAACAGGCACTGCACAGGGCACTAGCTAAAAAAAGATGAGTTAGTTATAGCCTCTGCTCTAAGAGAGCTAACAATTTATTGGGAGAAATCATTTCAGTTGAAAGATAAAAATCAAGACAAGGTGTTAGATGGTATAAGTTTCTTATACATTCAAACTCTTTAATCTCTTCCTTTGAATATTCAAGTCTTCTTATTCTAAGAATAAACACTCTAACTAAATATTGGCAAGTGAGTTAATAAAGAGATTTGCATGACGGCAGAGGTTTCTAAAGCCTTACTTCTATCAGACAATAGGACATAACGCGGTTTAGAAACTACGCAGTTTATCATAAATCAGTGTAAATGTACCATAAACTCCAGTGTGGTCTGAGATGTCTTCCAATCCCTCTTCACTAAGGAAATGGTGAAGTTCCTTGGCCAGGAATAAACAAATGTTTTTGCCTTCTTAAATATGGATTTTTTCTTCTTTATTTCCGTGTTTTCTGTATTGGTTCAGTTGGTTCTGTATTTTCTATAGGCAACAACTTCTCCCTTTTCCTTCTCAGCCAAACTTCTTAATTCAATTTATTCTAACAAATATAGAGTTGCTGTTTATGCTGGACACTTACTTGATGCTGGAGGTACAAAGATGAAAGCGAGTCCCTGTTCTTGAAAGCACACTCCATTTCGGTTGTTCTGACAGTCGAGTCATCCACTCACATTTTGGCATTTGACCTTTTTCCCTTTGATTCCTCTCAAACCTCCCCAACCTGTTTGCTTCGTGTACACTGCCGTGTGCTGAGATATTTCTTCACTCAGCCCTTGGGCAGTCTGGTAGGGCCTGGGGTTCCATTTACTCTGGCGTTCCATACAAAAGTTATTTTCTGTGTGTGCCATAATTTGAAAATCTGAGAAGCAATACTCTAAGCCAATAGTTGTCAAGTGTAGTACCCAGATCAGCAACATTAGCATCTTCGGGAACTTGTTAGAAATCCAAATTTCTGGAGCCCTCATGCCTGTAGTCCTATCTACTTGGGAGGCTGAGGCCCAGGGATCCCTTGAGGGGCCAGAAGTTTAAGTACAGCCTGGGCAACATAGTGAGACCCCATCTCTGGGGGGGAAAACACAAAAAAAGAAATAAATGCAAATTCCCAGACCCCACCCTAGACCTGTTGAATTGGAAACTCTGGGAGTGTAGACCAGAATCCGTATTTTAAGAAATTCTCTGGAGGATTCTCATGCTCCTTAAAGTCTGAGACCTACTGCACTAAGACGCATTCTCCATGGTCACCTATGACTAAAATTCATGTTGCCATTTTCATCTCCGTTCTCACCCACATTAACTTCTCTGCAGTATTTGACTCTTCTCAAAAGCTCATCTTTCCCGGCTCCTGTGACACTTCATTCCTCTGGTCCTCCTACTCTCTTTCTCTCTGATGATTTTTCTCAGTATCTTCAGTTGGCTCCCCTTTCTCTGCTTCTCCTTTAAATGTAGTCACTTCTCAGAGTTCTGCCCTCAGCCCCTCTTCTCTTGCTGTCCTTGAGTGATTCCATCTACTCTTCTCTTCAGGCGGAGACCTCCCATCTCCCACCTCTTTGCTAAGATCCAGTGCTGTATTTCCATCTCCTCTTCATCTTCTGCTCTTCCTCCTAGGTCCCTTAGCCTCAAAAACTAGTTCTCAAATGAGATTGTAGAGTCCTTCTCAGCTCCTTCCCATCCCCATGCCCCCAGTTCTGAACTCACCCTGTACCTTCACAGAGGATCACGTCATGCTAATTCAGGCTCCCCAAATCTCTGTACTTTGTCCTTTCCTCTCAAGTCCATTGTCTTTTTTTTTGGCTCTTATCCTCTCACCTAGTAATTTGTAATAAGTTAAAAAAAAAATTTTTTTTTTAATTAGATGGCGTCTCGCTCTGTTGCCCAGGCTGGAGTGCAGTGGTGCGATCTTGGCTCACTGCAACCTTCACCTCTCTGGTTCAAGCGATTCTCCTGCCTCAGCCTCCAGAGTCACTGGGACCACAGGCACCCACCATCACGCCTGGCTAATTTCTTGTATTCTTGTATTTTTAGTAGAGATGGGGTTTCACCGTGTTAGCCAGGATGGTCTCAATCTCCTGACCTCGTGATCTGCCTGCCTTGGCCTCCCAAAGCACTGGGATCACAGGCATGAGCCACGGTGCCCAGCCTGTAATGTTTTGATGGGCTTCACTTACCTCCAATCCCTCTCCACTTAGTATCGTCTTGAAACACAGATCTGATGATAAAAAAATGATTTGATCAACACTTCTTTGTTTAAAGTTTTTACCGTCTGGTCGCAATGGACTCTTTGCATTGCATTTACCACTACGGCAGTCCTATCACGCTACCTTTTTCTCCTGCTTCCCTAAAAAGAACATTCTCTGTTTCCCAAACAACCAGGTACCTCTAGACTTTGTGCCATTGCCCAGCTGTTCCTCAGCCTTGCGTTCTCCAGCCCAGTTGACTCTGCTTGTCGAAATCCAGATGTACCTTTCAGGGTGCAAGCTGTGTCCAGAAGATGCCTCCTCTGAGGCGATTTCTCTAACCTCCCAGTTGGACTTAATCGCTCTTCCTCTGTGCTCCCCCAGCATTTCTGCCGAGCTCTGTGAGTACTTAACTCACTTCTCCATGCATTCGAGTCAGCTATTTCTATTTAAATCTCTCTCTCCTCCACTGGATCACCTCAGACATGACAAGGAGGTCTTAGTCGTCACTACATCCCCCACAGCACACAGTAGGTTCCCAAGAGTTGTCTGCTGAATCAGCCTGATTTTGATGAAATGGTGCAGCAGTGAACTGGAGACCTGTCCCCTGAGGGGTCGTCTCCTGGGTCAGTGCTTGTCAGGACCTCTGGAGTCAGGCTGGACTGAGAACACCCAGAGTGTAGCAGGGAAGCACAGCTCCCTGGGGACCTGCAGCAGTCTTGTTCTGCGCTCCCTCTGCCTCCTGTTCCCTCCCTCCAGAGAAGGCCCTTGCTTGAGAGCACTCTTGCTCTTCCCGTCATTAGCTGTGCTTGTGGAGAGTTCCCCAGCTGCAGCTTTCTTTGGTCTCCTCTGGCTTCCACGGTTTGTTGATCTATTTCCCTGTCAGTCTCTTTCTCTGGCTGTGGTTGTAAATAGAGCTGGTGACTGTAAGCTCCGGGCCTATGCAGTGAACCTGCCTCAGTGCATGGGAGGTCCAGGAGACTGCGGGATCCATGTGAAGGGTCATCTCTCCACTCCAAAGCTGCTCTAGGCACTGGCCCAGGCTGTCCAGGAGATTTTCTCCTGGCTCTCCAAATGGACCTTTATATACAGAAGCATCACATTCTCTCCATCTCCCCCTGATGCTCCCTCTTGCTCCTGTTCTTGGCACCACGACCCCCGGCCACAGGACAGGCAGGTGGTCGAGGGGACAGTCAGGCTTGTTTGCAGTAGAGGGTGACAAAAGACACAGAACATTTCATGCATTACACTCTTTCATGTCTTTTTTTTTTTGCCTCTTTGAGAAAGTTGGAGCTGTGCTTGATATAAATTGCCTTAGCTATTGCTTAAATCCTAAGCAAAAGTGGCTTTGTTGGTTATGAAAGGAGAGAGGGAGAGACCACCTTGAAGCCAGGCCAGGAATATGGGGCTTTATCTTTCCCCCTTCACAATCTCTCATAAGGCAAGCACTTTCACCCTGGAATGATTTTGAGCAAAAGCAGGTTATCCTTTCTCCCACAAGCTAGTTACCCTGCTTCACCTCCTTGTGCCCCAGGTGATCTCCTTCCTCCCTCACCTCCCCCTGTGCCATCCCCTCTGAGCTCTGCCTCTCCTGAATTCTGGAGAGCCACCAGCCCCTCGGCGGCAGCTGCCCGTGAGTGAGCTGGGAGCGGGAGAGCCACACAGGCAGTGCCATCCTGCTGGAGCCTGCGGTCCTCCCCCGACTCTGCGTGGCAGTGCGCATCATCTGTCAGAGTGCCCCTCTCCCCTCCCTCTGCTTCCCCACCCCCTCCTTGCCGCTCACTTGCTCTTTCCCTTTTCATGAGATGCAGAGCCTGGAGAGGAGCGGAGCTGGCGGGAGCCTCAAGTTGCAGCCGCTATTCTAGGGGCGCTGGGTGAAGTGGGCTGCCCTCTGCCACCCTCTCCCAGGTGCCAGGAGGAGGTGGCTGACTCTGTCACTCAGGGCCTCACCGAGCCATGCCCAGCTGGGGCCCGCACCAGCCACACCTTCCCAGCTGCGCTGCCCACCGCCAGGCAGGTAAGAGAGGGCAGCTGCTTCCAGCAGGGCTTGAGTGGGTCCCTGGACAGGTCAGCCTGGGCTGTAAGTCTTGCTGAGAGGTGCAGGACACTGCAGGGCAGAAAAGGCTCTGGTCTTCTGTCATTGTCCCTGTTTACTCTCTGACTCCTCGGAGCCGTGAAGCCCGCCACCCTCGCCAGGAGCAAGGGTGTAGAAATATGCCTTTTCTTCCCAGTTAGCAGGTGGTAAGCCTCAAATGTCCTTTTTGTTCTCCATCCTCCTTCTTCAACCCCAACTCCTCAGGTCCCCTAAAACCTGCTTTCTGTTCAAAGGTGGTCCTGTTTCTTCCCTCAGCTCTCTTAGGGGGCTCTGAAAATATCATAGGTTGATATCAGGACGATAGCACTGTCTCTTTATTTTTAGTTTCATTCATGTCTCTTTCTGCTGCTGTTTTAAATGGGTTGCTTGCACAGCAGTCTGGCTGCACACAGCATCTGTTTTGTTTCCAGTCCGTGTGCAGGTCTCTGGTGTTGCTGGTGACTAATGTTGGCGACACATTCCGATGCAGAAGGACTCACAATCACAATGAGTTGGAGGGAGGTTAAAATTGGAGGTCACCAATTTCTAAGCAGTGAGTTGAGGGCACAGTTGCCTCTTACAGGGGCTGAAGGGTCTGTGGCATCAGCTAAACGGGTCCTTCTCAGCGCTGTCTAGTTAGTGACTTTTTTTTTTTTTTTAGCCCTGGGAGGAGAGTTGCTCTTCTTGATCTGTTACAGAGTGAATCAATATCAACCTATTGTTCAACTACATACTGAGAACGTGGCTTGCAAGTCTTTGTAGGTCCTGACCTTGGGGTGCTTACAGTCTAATGAAATAATGAAGGAAAGCGTACCCCATCCTAAAGCTTGGGTTAATTCTGGATTATTTATTCCTATAAATTTGAATAGCTTTAGAGTTTTCCTGGGAAATGGAGGAGGTGCTGGCAGGTGGGAGTGAGATAACTGTATTCATGAGATCATAGTAGTGCTTGGTTACTGTTAAAAGCTCTGAACATGCAACATGGTATTACGCTGATGATGGATGTTATTGTTTTGAGAATGAGAGTCCGGTAAGCAGTCACTCCAGTAAACTAGTCTTTATTAACTCTTTTCTCTCCACCATTCTTAGAGGAGGTTTCTTGAAAGAAGTGTGTGTTAGATTGGAAAGTTGATGGGTGAGTGGGGAGTAGAGTATACAGCGTGGCCCACATCTCATCACGGCCAGGCCAGGGTAAGCCTCTCTTAGGTATTACATCCTTTTAGCTTCGTCTTTGTTTAAAAAATCTTTTCATATAGTGCCTAACACACAAAGGGATCTGGAAACTTGCTCGTATTCTTTGTCTAGGTGAATGAAATGTACCAGTTAGGCCAAGGTCTTTCTCCCGTGGATCAGTGAACTCTGACCTGGAGAACACGGTTCCTTAGTCACGACAGCCATGCCACTGCTGCTAGGGGCCCTCAGGGGACAGAGCAAGAGTGTGGATGGACAGCTGAGCCAAACCCTCATCCTTCTGTTAAGAAAACCCCTCCAAGTGTGGATCTCAGCCATGGGTTAGCAGCAGCATGAGCTGAATAGGCAGAGTTGGGGTGGAAAAATTACTGGAGATCCTGGGTTCAAGTCTTCCTAGGGCCGTTAATTGAATTACCCTGGGCCCTCCACTCAGGGTCACTGAACATCTTCATCTGTAAGATGGGAGTGGTAACAAGTGCCTGGCTCACTTTCAAAGGAGCATGTGAGGATCAACTAAAAGGAATGATAACTCCCAGTGGTCAAGATGTGCTGAGCAACTTTGCTAGGTTCTTGCCCTACGTGATGCTGTTGAATTCTCCCAACTTCCCAAAACAAATTGAGGCTCAAGGAGGGTTAAAAAAACTCAATGAAGTTCAGCCAGAGAAGTGAAGACACCTGTCCTTGTATCATCGTCCCCATTTACTCTTGAACAGACTCCTCAGAACCATGAAGCCTGCCACCCTCACCAGGAGCAAGGGTGCAGAAATAGGCCTATTCTTTCTAGTTAGGAGGTGCTAAGCCTCAAATGTTCTTTCTGTTCTCCGTCTTCCTTCCTCAATCCCAACTCCAACTTGTGACTTGTGATTATAAGTGACAAAACTCACATTTGTATAGACCAACCCCAACTTGTGACTGTGCTGTACAAATGTAAGTTTTGTTACATATAATGACTTTATGGCTTAGAACAATTTTTCCTGAATAGCCTATCCCAGGCTCTCTGTTTTGTGCATTCTGGTTTTTTCTTTGTCCAAACACCTACATTTCTAGAGTTGTTAGACATACTTCCTTGCTTCTCCTCTATGCCTTGGGGTATTTTTCACTGTCCAAGAAACATCAGCATCCTCATCAGAACCTTTGTCAGTATTCTCAGTGTGGAATTTGTCAGTGTTCTCTGTATGGAATTTCCCAAAGCCTTTTGAATTCAGCAATAAAAGGTTCTAGAAGGAAGAGGGTCTCAGAAAAGCTGAGTGGCTTAAGGTAGATTCCTCCCAGGGCCTTGTCTCTCAAGAAAAAGTGTCAGGGAGAATTTGCTCAGCATCTCCGTGCACCAGAGTGCACCCACACAGCCCTTGTCCCTCCTCCCGCCCCCAGCACAGACATTACCGTTCACCGGCACATGCCCGAAAGCAAGGCCTCTCACTGAGTGCTCTCGGTTCCCAGTTCTCTGTGAATTTCAGAGCAGATTCCAATGGAAGTACTGCCCCCAGAGTCCCAGGCTCCACTCCACTATTCCCTGCTGCTGTTGCTGTGGCTGAACCCCACTCCTGGGTCTGATGGTTGTGGATTCTCCTTGCTGCGTGATTCTAGGTAGCAGGGTAGGATGGAGCGGGGAGGGAGGACATGAAAGCCATTGCCTGAAGTCATTAAAAATGGAGGATTAGAAAGAGCTTATTTTATATTCAGAAGAGGAGGGAGAGAGCTGAAGCTGCTCTCTGCCCACAGCTGTAGACCCTGATGGCAAACGGTAAAGCTTTTGTTACTGTCTGAGAAGGGGAAGAGACTGATAACCAGCACCCTGGCACTGAGAGATAGGAGGCAGAGCCACATTTCAACTGTGGCAAGGTTTCATGCTTACCTTCCAGCTCCATGGCTTTGAAAGCTATATCCCTCTGCTTCTCTGCCTCTGGCCCTGCTGTCCTGTCCATGCAGCCTCCACACCCCTCCTCATGGGTGTGGGGCTTCTGCCTTCTTTGACTCTAGTGTTCTCCATGGGACTGAATGTTTTCATAAGCCTAAGTGATTTACATCCCATGTTTACTTATATAGTCACTGCATTCTTGCAGTAACACAGGAAGTGGGCCTTGCCTTAGTAATTCTGAGGTCAGAGATGAGAAGGCAAGGTTCTAAGCCAAGGAGAGCCTGCCATAAAGGGGCAGAGTTGGAGCTTGAACCCCTGTTGCCGACCCTGGAGCCTGTGGCACTCTGTGACTCTACGCGGTCTCTGTTGGCCAGCATCGTACACCAAACAGTTTCCTCACCTACCTGCTGGGGGGCTCATGTCAGCTCAACACACATTAACCAAACCTCTTCCTTTGCTACATTTTGCAGATGTAGAGATGAAAAATACATTTTTTACCTGGGCAATGTACATAGGGAATGTAATGTACCCTTGCCTGAAGCCTTGCTTGGCACATAGGAGACACTTACATGTTAGTCAGATGACTGAATGAATGAATGAATGAACACATGCTCCCTGCCATGGATGAACTTAGGGTCTGATTAGGAGAAGAGAGTTGCAGGTACCCAGCTATGCTGGGTGCTGACATAGAGTAGGTGCCTGGAAGCCATGAGAACACAGAGGGCACTTCCTGAACTTGGGTGTTCAGGTGACTTTTGGAGAAGTCTTCCTGGAGTGCAGCTTAAGGATGAGCAGGACTCACTCAGATCAAGGACATTCTGGGCAGAGGAAATGAAATAAAGGAGGCCCAAAGACATGGAACCCTGTGATGTGTGCTCGTGGTTGTGAAAAGTGTAGAGTTATTGGGGCCTGAAGCACAAGCCAAGGGAGTGGAGGTGACTCTCAGGGTAGCTAGACCTTGGGGAGTTTGTGTATCAGGATTGTTATTAAGCTGGAACTTTATCCCCAGAGTCAGAGAACTTAAAGATTTTGAGGAGAAGGAAATGTAGTCATGTTTGTGACTTAAACAGGTGATTTGGCTGCAGAATGGAGCTGCATTTAAGAAAATAGGCTGTCTCATGGAGACCAGAGACTGTGAGGACATGAACCAGGACCATGAGGACACGAGCCAGAGCAGTGGTAGCGAGGATGGAGGGGAGGAGACAGGTCTGAAGACTATGAAAGATTTAATCAGTATGATTTGGTAATTGGTTGTCGACAGGAGATGAGAGAAAGGGAGTTGCCTGTAATTACTTTCCTATTTCTGGCCTGAGTTACTCAGTAGATGGTGGTGCCAGAAACTGAGATCAGCAATTCCAGAGGAAGCCAAGGTTTGTATGTGTGTGTAGGGGGTGTGGGTGGGGTGGGAGGTGGGCATGGTGAGGGTGGCAGATAAAATGGGCCAAGAAAAGACGGGGATACAATGCGCCCATAGATATATTTGCTGTTGATGGGCCTGTAGGATCTGAAGTGTCCATTCAGCAACCCATGGGCTATCGGAGTCTACATGATTGGCAGCTGTTGGAGTCTACATGATTGGGAGAGGAGCTAGAATTGGAGAAAAATATTTAGAAATGGTCAACGTATCCAATGTAGTTAGGACTATGGGCAAGGATGAGATTGCCCAAGTAGCATGCACGGTGAGAAGAGCAGGAACCTAAGATTATAGAGGAAGGAAAATACCAGCATTTATGGGGTGGACAGAGGAGGAGGAGCCAACATAGGAGAGCAAGGGGAAGGGCAGCCAGGGGAGCGTCGTGTCGGAAAGTCAAGGGAGAGAGATGCGAGAAATGAATGGCCACCATGGCAAAGGCAGCAAAGAGGTTGATAAAGACAAGTACTGGAACATGTGCACTGGACCTCACAGTCTGGAGGCTGCGTTTCAGGAGAATGGTGGATGTGGAAGCCAAATGGCAAAGGGGTTAGGAGGGGATAGGAAGTGGGAGAGCAGAGGAGACTCGCAAGCAGTTTTGCCAATAGAAGGAGAAACACCCAGGAGGATTTTTTTTTTTAAATAAGAGAGATGAACGTTGTTATTGTTGAGTGCAGAATAACATGGTAGAAGGAGAAAATAAAGACAGAGTTCATAAAGCAGGGTCCATGGGAAAGGACAGCTGCGAGGCCACGGGAGGAAAGATTCATCTCAAGTAGACACATCTGAAAGCAACGGGAAGGAAGTCAGGGTGTGTTTAACATGGATAGATTAGTAGGGGTTAGGAAGCCAAAAGAGGTCCAGGGATTTCATCAAGGCCTCGATGATCTTGATGGGACAGGAGATCGGGTTGTGAGGGTGTGAAGGGTTGTGTGTGTTGCACGGCTGTTTCTCCACTCTACCTTCCTGCCCTTCAGCTGCCTTCACAAAAACTAGCTGGCCACTGGAAAGGTGATTTGTAAAACCTGAGTTCAGTGTTTAAGGCTGCGATCATAATGGGAACCTTATGACAAGGGCTGGGGAGGTGAGCAAACAGGCCATCATTCGTCTTCTTGTCCAGTGTTAACTTTTGGCCCTGGATTCTGCATGTGTAGATGGGCAGCTCAGCAGTTGGAACAAAGGATGCAGCTGGATTCCACCCAGAAACTCTGAGCTGGAGTCCTGGCTGTGCCTCTAAGAAATGTGACCTGGGGAATCGCCACACTGTCTTCCACAACAATCTTGCATGTTTTTCACATGTACCCCAAAACCTAAAATGCTATTAAAATAAATAAATAAATATGAAAAAATTTTTTTTAAAAATGTGACCTGGGACAAAGTCTTTAAAGTTTAGTTTCTGTAGGTGATGTCTAGGAGTTATACCCACTCTAAACCACTGTGAATTTTAGCACCTGCTCCCTAGGCATTAAATAATAGGTTTTTCTTAAAGCAGATTTATTCAAGGGGAGGAAAACTTACAATGGAAAATGTACAGAAAATCAAGTTCCATTCAAATAATCTCCTCCTTCTGTATTTCAGTTGTCTTGCACTTTGTCGGCTTATTTTACTGAAGCCACACATTGTAGGCACAATTTCAAATATACACAGATCAAGAGAACCGAACAATGAGTCCCTGTGTACCTACCACCCAGCTTCCCACCCAAGATGATGTTGAAGCACTTCACTGATAGCATATCATTTCAACTGTACATATTTCAGAGTATACCTCTAAAAGATAAGGTCTTTTATTAAAAAAACCCCTCAATATCAAAATCGCACTTAAAATGAATAATGTCTTAATACTACAAGATACCCAATCAGTGTTTAGATTTTCTCAATTGCACCGTATTATTTTTAAAATTTTACGTTTGAATCAGAATTCAACACCAAGTCCATGTATTATTACATTTGGTTGAAGTGTTTTTAAGCTTTCTTTTAAACCCTGATGGCCATTGTCTGTGAGGCAGCATGTGTAATCCTCTAACATCTCCTGATTTTGTTCCATTTCCCTTGGTTTTGCTATACCATTTCATTTTAGGAGACCTAAGGAAGAATTGCAGGTTTAGAAACCAAAGCCTTCAAAATTTAACTTTGAAAATTTTTTCTAGACACACTTAGAAGGGGGAGTATAAAGATAGTGAATAAAGAAAAGAGACTGGCAAGAGGAAAACCCTGCAGTGAGCAGTGAGGAGACAATTGAATGCCCAGGAGGAACAAAAGGAGATGAGAAAGGTAACAGAGACTTACATAACCCCCAGCCACTGAAGCTCGAGAATCACCACAAATGTGCTATCCTATACATTTTGTCTCACCTTGGTGAGCAGGTGGTAAAAAACGAATCTTTAAATAATGCACCTTTTCCCAAACAGCTTATTAAATAGCTGAACAGACATCTAAGTAATCCCCTATGTAAAATGAAGACGTAGCAGAAAATTTAATTCCCATTTTACAGATGTTGAAATATAGTTGAAAAGACTAAGAATAATGATAAAAGTAGCTCACACCAACTATTTGCCATTTGTCAAGAACTGTGGTAAAGACTCCATTACATTATTTAATTCACTCCTTGTAACAAGACTATGATATTGCTACTGTTATTATTTTCATTTCCCCTATGATGAAAATGATACTCAGATAGGGTGAGTAGCTTGCCCACAGTTCTGGGTCTGTCCTTAATCTGGAAAATTACAGAGAGTTGGGGTTGAAACTCAGGGCTGTCAAATCCACCGCTCTTTATTTTCCAGTCAGTCTACTCTCCACTAAATCAGGAATCTTTTTTTTTTTGCATCTACTTGCTTATTGGCAAACTTCCATTTAAAGGGAAGACAAGATCATCTTCAAACATAATAACAGGGTGTGATGTACTGGAATTTACAGGGCATTTCCCCCACAGACTTTCTCATTTCTTTTCATATAATCACCCTGAAAATTAGACTGGGCAGGTGTGTTAATCTGTGTTTTACATATGAGGAAATTGAAGCTGAAAGGTCTTGGTGAGGTTAGTTAGTGATCACAGAGCTAGTAGAGGTAGTCAGCATCATGGAGCTAGTTAATTGCGGAGTTAGTACCAAAGGCCCTTTCTTCTGATTCCAAACCCTGTGCTTCTTGGTTTTCTTTGCAAACCTCATGGGCACACAGCTTTAGCTGCTGACTTCTCTCCACGTCCCCTCTGATGGTCCTTATGAGGAGTCGAGCAGGGTTATTACAAATTAAATATGTGGATGCTTGAACTGATGAACAGGAAATGAGGCTGCTAATGCTCAGAGGAATGAGATTGAGATGCATTTTTTAAAGTAGAATTTTGGGCCAAGTGGCCTCCTTCTGTCCTGCCCTTCCCTGTGTCCTTCCAGTCTCCATGGAAACCCTAAATCAATGCAGCATATGTTGATTCATGTTTCTACTGTTACTAGGAAGCTACGAAGTGGAAATTGCTTTTAAAAGAGTTACGGAAGAGCTTTAGCATGCTGACCAGAATTCAAATCTAATATCCAAATGACTGTTTTATTAAAAGCTTTCAATGTGGTATTATCCTAGGTGATATGTTGATTAGATAAACACACAGAGACATTTGGCGAAAAACCTCCCCCTCCACTCTCGTGGCTTTTAAAAATATTACATTGCAGATTTAAACTCCCTTATCTTCAATTTAATTACATGCTCATGGCCTGTGTGGCAATGCCAGGTGCTCCTTTTGCTCTTGATTAATTCCACTCTGCCCTGACCAGGCTATTGGGTTAGTTTGCAAATGCCTTATGTACCTGTGCAGTGGACCCTGAGTGTCATTAGCATTCTGTTGACTGCAGTCTTGACCAGGAGGCTGCAGAAATCTAACATGTTTCTGTCATAAGGAATCCTCGGTGATTTTTCGGATTTTTTTCATGAACTCAAAATCAAGTTTAGCCGACATTTACTCAACACCTGCTCTCTGCGAGGCAATGAGAATTAATAGTAAGGGGAGTAAGTAAAAGAGTCTGTCTTTTTGGAGCTCAGAGTCAGTTGAGAGGATCAGAAAACATAAATCTCAAGAATAAACTGTGCCTGTGATGTGAGCTGTCAGACAACCTTACAGCAAGGCGGTGCTATTGGGATGGACGGGGTTCCTTCTGATTGGGAGAATTCTGAAAAGGGTTTGGAACAGAGAACTTTTAGCTTGAGGTAATGGGTTTAGGGAAGAAACTGGGAGTTAACAGGCAGATCAAGGGTAGGGACATTCCGGGTAGAAGGGACAGCAGAGGAATCAGGCATGTGTGTGGGATAGAAAACTGGGGATAGGCAAACGGGACAAACTCATTGTCAGGCAGAACAAGCAGCTGCAATGGAGCCCATCAAAGATGATTGCACAGATGATCCACTTTATGGTGTCTGTTCAGTGGTACTCTGGTGGTAGTGTAGCGTGCAAGAATGTTTGTGGACAGGCAGAGAGAGAAATGAGGGCAGGGAGATCAGTTATTTAAGAGGGGGTAGGGGGTTGTGCAGGTACTGGGGGCCGAATAACCTCTCACATGGCAGCATCAATGGAAGGGAGGGAATGAAATTGAGAAATATTTCATAAATCTGATAAGATTTAAAAACCAATTTAGGAAGGCGAACAGAGAAAAAGAAGCCAGAAATGTCTGTACTTGTTGGGGTTAGGGTTAGGGTCCCTTGTGGGACTTGGGCAGAGTGATGTCACGAGCAAACACAGGGAGCCCAGCAGGAACGGAGGATGGGGGAAGGTGATGGTTTAGAGACAGCACAGCATGCAGGATCTGAGATGTGAGGAGCTGTCCAGCAAACCTCTGGAAAAGCAGCCTGGAGGTGAAGAGGCAAGATTGAAGTGCTGATTCTGGAGGAGTGGTGGATGCCTGGAGAGGGCAGGGCTTCCCAAGGGGAGTGAGTATAGACTGGGAAGTGCAGAGACGGGCAGGACAGCCTGGAGGCAGGAGCCGGTCTTGCAATCACTGTCTTCCTGTAAGAAATGCAAGTTGTGGCCAGTTGAGATGTCCTGTGCCAAGTCTTTAGCTAGCAAGTCAGGAGCAGTAGCCGGAAAAGAATCCAGAGCTCCAAGTCTGGGGTGTGCAGAGTCCAAGGAGATGAAATACCTTCTCACGAGCACGGAACCCTGCTTGCCTTTTCTGTTTATTTATTTCAGGAAAGAAGACAATGCTAGAACGCTTTACTTTAGGTTGAGCTTAATTCTCCTCCCTGAAATTATGCACTGGCCTCTTTGGGAGACCATGCTGGTGTTTTCTTGTGAGAGGGGCGTGTGCTAGGTCTGTGCTTCTCAAACTGCGGTGCTTACTCCTTGGCATTTACGAGTGTTTTGGTTAGGAAAAAAAAAGCTTGGACTAGTTTTAATTTTCCATTTCCTCGTGTTATTCATGTCCATGCACTCTTGTCCCTCTGCTCTTTATATTCCTGTTCTTGCTTTTACATTTTTCTTGTTTAGTATAGCTCTTCTTAAACATTGGATTTATTGACTTCCTGTGACCATATTATTTCTCCAAAGGCTAATTGAAGATTCTGATGCCTGGTTAATATTGATTAGTTTCCACTTACGACTCAGGCCCATTTGCAGTCCTGCTGTCTTTCCTCGGGGCCTTTACCCCCTGGATACTGGACCGGGCAGCATGAAACTTGGAGGAGGCCTTTGTTGCACTGTTTCAGTTCTGGTGGGAGGTGTCCTATGATGGCATTACCTTTGTGTTAAAGTGAGGAGCAGATCAGAGGCTGGAAGCATCAGGTCTGGTGCCAGATACCAGGTCTACCACTTTTCAATGACCTGTCTCTATTTCTCCATCTGTAAAGGCGAGGGGTGGGGGGGTGATACAGGTATTGGCTTTGTAAATTTGTTCTGAAAATTAAATAGATAACTCAAATGCAATGTTTGGCATCGTGTCTGGCACATACTAACTGCTCATTAAACATGAGCTATGTGGATTCACCTTATTCTGTAAACATATCTTGAATCAGGGGAGTGCTTATCAATGGGCTTTTATTCACTAGTATATCTGTGTACCAGTTTTTTAATGGTGCAATGTACCAAGAAAATGTCCAGAAATGAAGGGTTCTCTTTCTGCTTAAGTTCTAAACCCCAGTTAGCAATAGGGTTCAAGAAAGGGGTAATGAGAAACGAGAAACTTTTCTTTTGCTTCTCATTTTATAACGCAAAGTTCCCTTTCTTTAATAGAGGGGCACTGTGGACATTATCAGAAAGAGGCAGTGAGTCATTGTGGAGGCAGCATCAGAATTTTTATTTCATCTTATCATCAGGCAATGAGTAGTTGCGGCAGAATCACTTCACTGGGAGAATTCAGGTTATGCACCAATAGATCTGCCAGAAAGACGGGGTCCTGGTATGATGTAGTAGAAAGAGCTCCCCTGTTAGAGTCACAAGACTCACATTCTGGTCCCTGTGCTTCCTCTGGCATGTTATGTCGCTTTGATAAAGACACATCACCTATTCTAGCCTCAATTTTTCTCATCTGAGGGTAATAATACCCTCTCTGACGATGGCATATGATTGTTGAGTGACAATATATGAAAATGCTTTATACATTTAAAAAGGTTTACAAAATGGAATCCATTTCCATTATTATAAAGCCATCACTTTCTGTTGAGGTTTCTGCTGCCTTCGGGGTTTCAGAAGTGACTTGCAGCAAAGGCTATGTGTCTTTGGAGCTAGTTCATGGGTGGGAGTATAGACTCAGCCTTAGGGACGTAGTGCATAACAAGAAGGCAAGCTTTCTCCCATCGCAGCGGTTTGCAAACTTTAGCATGCATCAGAGTCACCTGGAAGCCTGATTACCGTCCCCAGAGTTCCTGATTCTGTAGGTCTGGGGGTGGGGCCTGAACATTTGCATTTCGGATGCTTCTCAGGTGATGCTGACGCTGCTGGTCCAGGGACCACGCTTGGATAACCACTACACTAGGGCAAGCAGGAAGAGAGTCCTCCTTCTGGACTGAAGCAGGCAGTGTGAAGACCCATGTGGGTAAGGTGGTTTGGAAGAAAAAAAATGGAAAAGAGAGAAAAATAGGGATATTGTGCAGGTTTGGCGGAACAAAGGGAAAAGTCTCACTCCTTAACAAATGCAAGTAGGGGGAAGTTGCTAGGTGATGGATGAGGGAGAGAGGTGAGTTTCTACTGTAGGAAAAACCAGGTGAGAGGCAGGAGCATAGAGTTGGCAATATGCATGTTTGGGAAGGCAGAGGAGGTGGAAATTTCTCATTAAGAAGTGGGGAGTGGTGTGGTTGGTGCTGGTTAGGGTGGGAGTGGAGACGAGCTGGGGGAGAAATGCCTCTGTAGAGTAGGGGGCACAGCTGAGATGTGGCAGAGGGCTAATTTCAGGGCTGTGTGGTTTGGCTTGGCAGTGCAGCACAATAGAAATTGGGAGAAAGGGGGTGGAATTTAGATGTGTGACCTGCCCCGTAGCTTTCTTGCTTTCTGCATTTATCACATCACATCACACCCAGCAAGACAGTCCCCCTCCTCCTGGCTCATTAGGAGATTTGATTTGGAGTGGCTCCTGCTGTCAGCAGCTGTCTGGGGCAAGATCTTTATGCTCCCCGCTCCTGGTGCGACAGCCAACCTTCAGCCAGCAGCAGGGCTCATTAGAAGAGGGTCCCCTGGACACTTGATTTTCAGCTCAACGGTGACTGGAAAGAGTTAATATCTATTCTTTGCTGCCCCTCGCACAGCCTCTGGGCGCAGAGGGAGGCAGCTGTGGGCTGTAGGGACTTCTCCCTGAGCTGCGGCCAGAGGAGCTTCAGGTTAGTGAGGCTGGGCTCGGCTCAGGGGCACCTCCTGCATCCTGCCAATGAGGATGGGTGTGCAGACTGTGCCCGGGAGCTGAGCTGCCGCCCGCTGGGTGTAGGCTGCTTCAGTATTTACTGGATGTGACAAGCAGAGAGAAGAGCTTTCAGCGGGGCTGCTTGCTGCCTGGCTCAAGTGGTGGGAGGTGTTTTGTGCATGGCTGTGTGTGTATATGTGTGTACGTGCGCCTATGTGTTCGTGCACACATGCCCTTCACTTGCCGAGGATTTGACCGCTAAACGAAAGATCTACTTTTTCCCCAGAGCGCCTTAACCCGCAGCCTCTCTGACCATCCAGTTGGCAAAGACCTGCAGGCCATGAGGACTGGCCAAAGACAGTGAGTATTGCCTTTGCTTTTCTCTTTCCTCTCCAGGGTGTCTGTGTGCACCGATTGCATTATCCATATTTAATTAACTTGCCTCTTCATGCATATTGATTGCTTTCTTCACGCTGAGGCTCTAGTTTCTCTCCCCATCTTTATAAATCTTTGCTCTTTGCTTTTAACCTTTGTTTTTTCCTTGAGTATCCTCTCTTCCCATTATGTCTCATCCCATCTGCCCTGACGCACCTGTGACTTGATGCCCACCTATGAGGGTGCACGCACTGTGGGGGCAATCACACCTTTGAACTTCCTGGGCCTTGGGTGACTTCTCACTCTCCTAAGTCCAGGGCCAAATGGGATAAAAGCCCTGCTGGGATGGACAAAGCAGCTGGGTCAGAGTGTCCTGCTGATTCTTATTTAGTGGCGTTTGTGGCTGAGTGCACGAAATGGGTAGTGGAGGGTCTGAGCAGCAGTTTGGGCAGTGCTGGATCTGAAGGAGAGAGACAGGCGTCTGAACAGCCTGGGCAAGCCAGTGTGGGCTGGCAGTGGGATGGGAAGAGAGACCAGGCGGGGACAGAAGGCTGGGGGATTCCCTGCCCCACATGAGCTTGCCTGCGACGTAGGTGGCTTCGTCTCTGGTTCCACTTGGCTCTAGGATAATAAAGGTCCCTGCATCGGTTTCCCCTTCTCCTGGGGCCATATCCCACAGCAAGAGGCCCAGGTGCCCCAAACATGATGTCTAGGGACCGTCACAGCTGCAAAGGCTTTGATTTCCTGACTTCTGGGCAAGCAGGTATAAGCCCGCTTAGGAGAAAGATTAAAGAAATGTCCCTGTGACGATGGGTCTTTCCACACAGTCTCACCAATTGTTTTTTTCTAGTTTTAACAAAGCGATCTTTTAATTTTATTAATTATAGTATTACTAAAGAAGCTATTTTTAAAAAGCACTTGTGAAATGTCCGAGGTAATGTAAAAATAATTTAAATGGTGTAGCTCACGTAGGAGTCGTATCTATCTAAATTAGGTTTCCTTTAAAGTGGATTCTATGTTTGGTGTCAGAGTTCCCCAGGGGAGCCCTTTATGGATAGGCGGCTCTCCTCACGTGTTTCTTCCTATCAGAGTTCTGTGGAAACAAAGGGTTGAAGCACTGAGAATGGAACCCTCAGGAGAGGAAAACTATAAGTCAGTCAGCTTTCAACCTCCATGACCCGTTTCCCCCTACACTCATGTCCTTCCTGCTCCGTGTCAAGAATAGGCCAGTTCCCAGGCTGAAGAAGGTCATGTAGGCTCCATATGGGCAAGAAAGGGTGACTTGCATATTCATTTCTTCAGCCTGCACCTGTGATCCCTGCAGAGGAGCAAGCCTGTGTGGTGACGGTGCCTGACAAGCCTCTCTTGGAGTTCCTCCAACCTCCCTCCCACTCCCACTTTCCTGAGTCTCCACGCACTCCCACCTGGGACGGGTGCCCTTGGAGGGAGACGAGAATCAGAGCGGCATCCAATCAGATTATTTTGGAGCAAGTACTGTCCCCTCCAACCCCGCTGGCTGGTCACTTGGGCCCCACTCTAGTAAGAGAAAGAGAACAGTAAATTTTGGTTTGCTAGACCCACGCCTCCCCTGAGGCACACGTCCCACTTTATTTTTGATGGCCAGTAGTTGGGGAATCCGGAACTCCGAACCAACAATCACCAACACGAAGCCACCAACAGTTTGTTCTTGTCCATTGTTGCTTTGTCATTCCTGCTAAGGACAAGTGGACATTGTGGGTCCTGGTGGGGGATGTGTGGGGAGGTGTTCCATTGGCCGAAAGCCATCTGAGAGGATATGTAGTGCAGTCAGATGAGAGAGGGTGGCCCCTCTTACAGCAGATTCTTTGATTTTAGGTGAGAGGACGTGCAAGGGTAAATTCCTGAGCCCCGCAGTCTTATTTCCTGCCCTGACGTCCCTGCAAACCAGCCCAAGGGTTAATCGTAAGCGGATGCCTGTATGGCGGCCTTACTGATGCCACGCAGGTAATGAAATCAATGGTCTCTTTTCTTGCCCTTGACCCTTTCCTCTTTTCTCCACCTTCTCACCCCCTTTGCTATTTGAGCCTGGCCCACGCCTTCTGAGCCCATGGGTGGTCCATTTGCATCTGTCCCCATAGGCCTCCTGTGTGAACTGCACGGTTTGTCTGTGTGCCTCTTGCAAAGCTGTGGCCTTACAAGCAGGACCTGCCTTAGCTGAAGCCCTCCCATCGACCGGTGGGACATCGTGGCAGTGACTTATGGGGTGGGATGAGGGACTATGCATGAGCTTGTATGGAACCATTTAGGGATCTCTGTGAGTTACTGGGATAGGAGGAAAGGAGACAGAGGAGGGAAAGCCTCGTTATTCTTTTAAAAGTATCCTTAACCTTTGACTCTTACTTCTGCCCTCATTATTTCAGACCTGAGAAGATTATCATTGAGGTCTTAGCTAGGAAGATGAAAAATAAAAATCATTTTGTCCCAAAGAATATTTTGTGGAAGATTTTTGCAAACTATTTGGGAGAATCACAGTTGTCTTGGTAACAATTAGCACCCATTACACTGGCCCCAGCTAAACCTTGTTAAATGGCTTGTGTGGATTTGCCATCTTTTGAAAGTCCTCTTGATTGCTCTTGGAGGGCAGTGACCTGAGTGTTTTATGACTGATGATCCTGAGGCATGAGGAATGAGCCAACTCACTGAAAGTTGGGCTCTGGTCCGTGGGGTAGCCTGAGCAGGACCTTTACTTGAATACATGGAAGGTGATGACTCGAGTCCTTAATCAGCTGCTCACATGGCCTGCTGTCAGGCACCCTGCAATTTGCAAGCCCACTGTCTCAGGAGACAGCATAGCAGTAGTCAATGTTTGGAAATGCGGTGAAATGTATGGCTTCACAATGCGGCCTGGCTGAGATTCAAGGTGGGAGCAGTGGACGTGCAAGCCCAGTTTTTTTGCAGGAGAGAGGATATTTGTGGGAACTTGGATGTTCCAGCCCTAAGAGGCTCTTCAGAGATGTGCTGTGGAATACAAATGCTGTCCATCCCTGCCAAATATAATACCATCCCAGCAGACATTTCTTGGATAAGATTTCTGTGAACAAAGACAATTACCAGGGATGAAAATCCATTTGAAGTAAAAGAGATCGAGTTGGATGATCTCTAAGGTCTCTTCCCACCCCTAGGAAAAAGAGGAAAGAAAGCTAGGGCGGAAGGACACCTTTCAACATGCAGAATGGCCTCTTCTAGGACTCTTTCTGTGGCAAATTGTTGCGAATGTGCAAGCAGCAGTTCCCTTTTCTAAGTCACTCTTAAATCCTGAATTGATTATACTAAACCCATTCCACTTACCTTTGCCCTCAATACAAAAAGTTGTCATAGTCAAAGTTCAGGGGTCAGCGAATTTACTCTGTCAAGGGCTAGAGAGTAAATATTTTCAGGTTTGTAGGCCATATGGTCTGTGTTGCAACTACCCAACTCTGCCCTTGTAGTTGAAAGCAGCTTTAGACAATTTGTAAATAAATGGTGGTGGTGTGTTTCAATAAAGTTTTATTTACATACACAGGTACATTTCAGGGCTATAGTTTGTCAACCTCCGATTAAAGGGTAACAGAGGCTAGCTGGGCATGGTGGCTTGGGCCTGTAATCCCAACTACTCAGGAGGCTGAGGCATGAAGATCACCTGAGGCCAGGAGTTTGAGACCAGCCTGAGGACTATAGCAAGACCTTGTCTCTAAACAAAAAAATTAACCATATAAAAAATGTAACGTGGTAAACAGAGGCTAATGTTGGGAGTCAGAAAGAGACATTAGAGTAACTTCTCATTGGATGTGTTACCAGAGATAACTATTTAAGTGCTTGATGTCATTATATGGGTCCTTTGGAAAATAAAACACATGAGAAATGTAAACATACATGTTAAAAATTTAATTATGCTTGTGGAGATAAGCCAAAATGTAAATAGGAATACACCAGCTTAGTGAGGGAAGAATGAGAACTGACATTGATTCTTAGTTGCTGATCGTACCAGTTACACTTCTCCTTACCTGCAGCCATCAATCCTATGGGTTGACTATAGCTAGGTTTGTGAGATGAGTGGGGAGAACCTGAGTTGGAATTGAGCTGCCTTGAGGCCCCCTAGTTCGTGCTCTAAGACTCTGATATGCAGCACCATGCACCCTGCAAACATCCCTCTGCTCCCAGTGTGGGGACTCCTTCTGGGTCTCTGCAATCAGGAGCTGCTGCTGCTGCTGCTACTTTGTCCTCCTTGTGGAAAAGCAAAATGTGGATTGTTATTTTGTTACCACTGTATTTTTTTTTTTCCCTACAGAGAATCCTAATTTAGAAATTCTTCCAAGCTAATGACTTTCATTGACTTACCATCAACTTGCCGTGTCAGCTTTAAAAAGCATTAAGCCTCTAGGGGGTCGGGTAGGGTACCTGTGACTGTTCAGGTAGTTACTGATTCTCTAGGTGTTCTCTTCCTGTACACGAAGGCTTCAGAGACCACCCAGGGAAGGGTGGGGGCAGTGCTGGCTCCCGTAGCAGCAGTTCCAGGGGCCCTGTATAGAGCTGACAGCTGTGATCATGAGAGTTTCCCTGTCCTTCTGCCTCTGTGCTTGCTGCAGGAACAAAGGGATGAGGACTCGACTGGGATGCCTGTCTCACAAGTCAGACTCGTGTAGTGATTTCACAGCTATTCTTCCAGACAAACCCAACCGCGCTCTCAAGTGAGTAGTACGGCCACGTGCCGTTCCCTGGGTAATACGACAAGTTATATAGCTCACTTCTTTAGTGAGTTGCTGACCAGATGAGCCACAAAAAAATTCCTGTCTCTTGGCAGCTCCTTTTATATCCCTGGATGTGAGTGAAAGGAATGTTTATTTTCCTTTTCAGAATGTATAGCTTAGTGATCTAAGAATGGGAATCCTCTTTTTCTTCCTGAGAAAGCCATATCATCCATCACTCACAAAAATGTGGGTGGTAAAGGATACTTCTTGGTTCTACTTAGTTGTCAATCTGAGCTCTCAATTTGGAAATAAATGTTAAACTTACTCTAAAAATATGCTTACATTCAAGTAACCTGAATTCAGCACCTCTTCTGCTGGTGCTGTATTAAATGTCATTGATGTTACCTTGTGTAACCTTCACAAAACTATGTAATGGGCATCATTATCCCCATCTCAGAAGTGCAGAAATTTAGGTGACAGAAAGACATGGAGTGGGGAGCTGAGTCTAACTTTTCTGACTCTAAGACCAGTTTCTTTCCATTTACCTCGACACCTTTAAATCATGTACTTACTTAGCTTTGTTCTTTAGACTAAAAGCCAACAGACAAAACTCACTGAATTCCAGCCCCGAAGTTTCTTTTCTTTTTTTTCCTCATCAATTACTTAAGAATGTACAAATTTACAGTGATAGAATTGCAGGAATCTGGGTATAGTCTTCATCTACTACCCCCCACTCCCACATTGTTCCAATTTGTTTTCCTGAGCAAATCTTAGTGGTTGTTGAGGACAAGGAGGTTATTTCAGAAACATTCAAGAGAGACGTTTCTTTTTTTCTAGGAGATTATCCACAGAAGAAGCTACGAGGTGGGCAGATTCCTTTGATGTGCTTCTCTCTCATAAGTGTAAGTAGAATTCAGGTCACATCATGACATGGTAAATCATCCATTTAGTGAGAGATGTACCAAAGGCCTGTGATGATCCAGGTATGTACTAGGTGTTCCAGACCTCTATGGGACCTGCTCTTACAGAGCCTCCTGCCTAGAGGAACATTCAGAAAAGAAAATGAATAATTTAAATGCAGTGAGATGAGGGCCTTCTTTTCTGTTTTCTGGGTTCAAAGTATGATCCCAAGAAGGCTTTGTATTCTCAGCAGTTTTAGCAACAGAGAGTTTAGCTTAGAGGTTTGGAATGATGGGCTCACTTGGGAATGCGAGATCTTGTTTATAGAACTGAATGGCCTCCCCCCAAATTATGGGAGAGTCGGGCTGTGCATCAGTCAAATGAATATTTTGTGCATTTTATTGTTCACTTGAGTTGACAGTTTTTGAGTTTTACTGTTGCTTTTTGTTTTGAGTTTTTACTATCCCAGCTGCATTTTACTCCTCAATTTCTTACCAAGTATAAGTTTCACTGGAACACAACTTCTGCTATCCTTCCTGTTCCATTTTTCCCTTCCTCATCTGTAATGCCTTTTGTTTCCCACAAAGGCAGACATATTGTGCATATTGCGGTGTGGAGAGGGCAATTTGATGTCAGCCAAACTTTTCATGTCTTGCTTTTTCTCATTATGTGCAAGTTCAAATTCACTGGGCTTTGAAACCAGTGACATTTACTACCTGGGCATGGCAGAGCAGGGGTGAGGAAGAGAGACGGATTTTGTAAAGAGAAAGAAGACTTCAGACAGACATTTCCTGCCCATCTGAAATATGTCACGGTGATTATAGAAGCCCTAACTCATCTGGGAACAGAAAGGCTGCTTTTAGTTTAGAGTAGTGTTTCCCCTTAATTGGAGAAAATGGTTTGGTACAATTAAATTAAAGGCATTGGGTGGGAGTCAGACCTGTGTTCTTGATTTTGACTCAGTGTTGTTTCTAAGTAGTTGGGTGGTCTTGACAGAAGTCTCAGTCTTCAGATGTCTTTAGAAGTGATTTTGCTTTCAATTTGATGGGCAGTTCCCTCCAACTATGCTGCTGATCTGGATAAACTAATTAATAACTACGTTTGACTAGATTTTAAAATTAAATGCAAAATCTAAGAATAAGTACATATTGTAGCAAGTAATTTTGTGAGACAAATCGTCATTTTAGTATTCTGTGGATTGCACTTAGGAAGGAAAAACAGCATTGATTTAGCATATGGAACATATGGCTATGCCCCAAACACCAAGCTTATGTGACGAATTTGCCAAGTTAATGGCAAATGTGTAATAATATTTAGGGTTTTCAGTAATGCTATTTTTTTTTGTGAGGCTATTCTGACTTTTTTTCCGGAGTGACAGTAAGCTAAACAAGTGTCACAACCAATTTTCACCTTATTTTCTGGCTGTATTTCATTCAAGGTCATCTTGAAGTTTGGTTTCTATTTTAGCCTCACAACTGACTCACTTAGTTCAAGTCCCTGAGGCTGTTTCCTCATTCTAAAACGGGGATGGAAATGCTTGCTACCTGTCAACTGAATATGAGAAATTTAATAAGAGAACACCTTATCAAACACCGCATGTTCTCACTCATAGGCGGGTGTTGAACAATGAGAACACATGGACACAGGGAGGGGAGCATCACACACTGGGGTCTGTTGGGGGTTGCCAAGAGAGGGACAGAGGGGGTGGGGGGTAGGGGAGGGATAACATGGGGAGAAATGCCAGATGTAGGTGACGGGGGGATGGAGGCAGCAAACCACATTGCCATGTGAGTACCTATGCAACAGTCCTGCATGATCTGCACATATACCCCAGAACCTAAAGTACAATTAAAAAATAAAAAAGAGGACATCTTTAGTTGATTTCAGGTTCTCTACTTAAAGGTATTTTGTAAGGATATGGTGGGGTTTTTTTTTTTTTAATTATACTTTTATTTATCAAATGCAAAATAAATGTGCCTTGAGAATAAGATTTCAAATTTTGCTGTCCATTGTTAATATGAAGTCATTATGGTCATAGTTTATGGTGGTGAAACTAGTGATTGGAAGCTTAGGGTTAGATTGCTGTAGTAGCAAGACCTAGACATTGAAGAGGTTTAATTTTATTTGTCTGATTTGATGACTTTTAGATCTGAAGACTCTGGGTTCTGCTTCTGTCAGGAATGCTTTTGGTTTTCAGGAGTGCAATGACGCTTTTCTGAGATGGGGACTCTGATAAGGCGTTACAAGCTGACAGGTGCAGTGACTTAGACCTATAATGCCAGCACTTTGAGAGACTGAGGCAGGAGGATCACTTGAGGCCAGGGGTTCAAGGCCAGCCTGGGCAACATAGCAAGACCCTACCTCTAAAAAAATAATAATCATAACAAATTATCTGGGTGTGGCGGCGTGTGCCTGTAGTCCCAGCTACCTAGGAGGCTGAGGTGGGAAGACCACTTGAGGTGAGGAGCTCAGGACCAGCTTGGGAAACACAGTGAGACCCTGTCTCTACTAAAATAAAAAATTAGTGGAGTGTGATGGTAAATGCCTGCAGTCCTAGCTACTCAGGAGGCTGAGGCAGGAGGATTTTGAAAGCCCAAGAGGTCGAGGCTGCAGTGATCAATGATCACACCACTGTACTCCAGGCTGGGTGACAGTGAGACCCTGTTTCTTAAGAAACGAAACAAGCTGACACCAGATTGCTTCCTTGTAAAACTACTGCAGAGATAGGCCTTTGAACTTTGAAGTTTTATGATCCTTCTTGGAGTCTGATGTTCTGTTTATACTTCTGTATAGTATAGAAGTAAAAAGCCAATGGAGTGAATGTCTTTGAAAAGAAAGGGGTCTTTATTCAGGAGTCACTGGTAGAATTTCAAGCTTTTAGAATTTGAACATGTACTCCCCTGTGAAAGCTATGGAGTAGTCATCCCAGGTTATCTTGAAGGATGTTGACAATTTTCTGAAAGTCTAATTAATTTGGGTTGGTATTGTGACTCAATTAGGGCTGATTAAGCTTTTCCAAAGGGATTGCACATGTGCTGGTCTCTTAGGAGGGACAGCGTTGATCAGAGGTTTTCAGAGCTTGCAGTTAAGACAACAACATGTCCTAAGAAGTGAAGAGTGAAGAATTCCTGAATGACTGATTTCCAAAAAAAAAAAAAAAATGTACATGCATCTAGAACCCACTCCCTGGTAATTTTGTACATGTAGGCAGCTGTCTCCCCTAAGTTTTCTATTTTGGAAAATACAGATGATTATTCCCCCACCCCCCATTCTCAATCTCTGGAGCATCTTTGCCATCCCTGTTCTGTTGGGTGTTGTGGGCAATCATTTATGTTTAAAAAGATGTACTGAGTGCTCATTTTGTGCAAAATCTATGGCAAGCAGCTGGACAAGGGGAAGCACAAGGATGAACAAGGCACAGTCCATCTCTGGTGGAGAATGCAGCCTCCAAGCGATCGGGCATGCATACCAATAACAGGAAACAATGCAGTGTGCTGACTGCATGCTGGGTGGCCTCAAGATTCCAAATAGAATCCTGACATAAGTGCTCTTCTTCAATTCCATCTTGTCAATATTAGAAGACCTAACTGATCTGAGGGCAGAGGCTGTTTTTGGTTTACAGCGTGGTTTCCACTTAATTGGGGAACGTGCTTTTGGACAATTAAGGGAAGAGCATTGTCTGGTAGTCAGATCTGTGTTCTCGATTTTGACCCAGCTCTGTTACTGGATAGCTGGGTGATCGTGATGGAGTCTCTCAGTCTCCTAGAAAATCTGTTTCCTCAACTATACGATGAAGGATCTGGAGTAGGAGGAGGAGGTGTCAGAAGCTGGATCCAGGATGCTGTCTGTAGCAAACAGAGAAGCTGGGCAGTAACCAATCACCTTCGGCAGGTGGTTTGACTCAGCGTTGCCTGCAGGGTTATGTAAAATACTGCTTCAGAGCTGAAATGGCTCCAGCCACCAGAAGAGGGGCTATGGTGCCTGTGTTAAAAAGCTTCTCCCCTCCTTGGCTGAGCTCCTCATAGGCTGAAATGTCAAGCAAAATAAAGCAACTTTGCTATTTTTTAAACCTTAGAATGTAAAAAATCTGGAGGGCAAATATTTGGAGCTGTTTTATTTCCAATTATATTTGTTTACAAGTGCAGTGCAAAGTGGAATAAGACCTTACAGAGGTCTGGGAAGTAACCACTAGCTAAGCACTCTTTAAAAACAAACAAACAAACAAACAAAAAAAAAACAACTAACAAACAATGAAATTGAAATTGTTCAATAGGGAAGGATTCACTCAATAGGGAAGGATTTCTAATGTGCGTTAATTTGGCATTTTTTCCCCTGTTCACCAGTAACAGTTAGGCTCCATGTCTGTGAGCTGTGCATGTAGTCTGCCCCCAAGAGAGTGTGTGTGTGAGAGAGTGTGTACATTCAGGAGACTTTCCGCTCTGCAGCTCATACCCAAGAAAGCAAAGGTCCCTCGTTTGTGGAAGATCTGTTCTGACAGATCACTGAGAAACAGGCACAAAATGGTGTGTATTCTTCTTTATTCCTCGTGAGGTTCATGCGAACGTTTTTTATTTGTTCAGCTTCTAGTGGGACATTAAGTCCTGAACTCTGAGTTGGTGCTCCCTTCCTCCCCTTCATTCTCTCTCTTTCTTTCCTTCTTCCTTCCCTTCCTTCCCTTCTTGCTCCCTTCCTTCTTGCCTCTCTCTGTCCTTTGATACTTTTTGGATATAAAAAGTTAGATTTATTCCAGCTTTAAGGTGAAGGTGAAGGCAGAGTTCCCTCCCCTTTCCTCTCACTTCGTAAGTGTGACGGCATACGTGGGTGACTGAACACCTCACCCCAGGCATTTACTTGGTACTTAGCCTTGTTCTGCTGTTTGCACAGAGGATGGAGGGTCTCCCTGACCTGTCCCCACCAGGCCCAGGAAATGCTGGGTTAATGGATAGTACAGTTGAAAGCTCTTCTGCATTTGCAGAGCTGCTATCTATCTCTAAGAATAGAAAGCCAACAGAGAAACTTTTAGTTTTAAAAATTAGTCCCCTTTGACATAACGGTTGAGATATAAAAATATAATGACTTGAGCCGGTCGCACAGCAACCAAGCAGAAGACCCCAAACAAACAATCAAATAAACAAATATTAAAATTATCAGTTCATGAAATTTCTTAAGTTACTCATCTAAATGGCCTTAGCTCTAGAACATACAGTTGAACAGTCAGGCTTCTATTCCCTGCACAGCCCTCCTCACAGCCCTCTCCAGGCCAAAAGGTTTTAGAACACGTAACTCCAAGTGGGGTCCAAGGGAAACAGCACCAACATCTGCTGGGAGCTTGTGAGAAATAAAAATTTGGGGGTCTTCTCAGACCTGCCGAATCAGGATCCCTGGGGATCTTTTTCCCACGAGCCCTCCAGGAAGGTTTATACACATCTCAGCTTGAGAAGCCCTGTTCTCAAAGACACGTAAGTAAAACCAGGAATCTGGAGCATGCTGCTGGGGCAGGTGGCCCATGCTTTCCAAGAAATATACTAAAGACTGTATCTCGTATGGAAGCTTTCCAAAATGCACAGGCAGCACATCCCTAGTGGTACATTGTGTATCCCAGATTCCACTTATGTAGGGAGGAGGGTTCCACAGTAAATAAACAAATATGGCAGGTGTGCTTTCTGGATATATAGAGAATAAGAGTCAGAAAAAGATGTGCCAAGTAGAGATGGGTGAAAAAGAAACTTCTTCATTCCTTGCCATCGTCTTCACATTGTTGTAGCTTGTACTTGGACCTGGAAATGTAGGTGCATTTGGTCTTTACAGACGGAATGCCTGAAATATTTTACGCAACTATTAAAAGCCTGTTGAAAGAGGTCTGAATGAAAGCGACTGGAGAGGCTTCTAACCCATTCTGTTATGTGACCTTATTCTGATTACTTAACCTCTGTGAACCTCACTTTCCTCATCTGTAGAAGGGGAATGATGAGACTTACCTTGCACAGTTGTGAGAGTTCAGTGTGATCACAGTTCTGAAATGCTAAGCATGATGACTTCTTCAGAGAGGCACTCAATAAAAAAAGCTATTCTAATTATTTTTGCTCTAACATAATATGAAATTCATAATATGAAATTCATTGAGGAAACATGCATTTCATTCCTCTTATATACCAGAGATGGTTTCAGCTTCTTGATTGCACCTCTTTCAACAGGCTTTTTTTTTTTTTTTTTTTGAGACAGAGTCTTGCTTTGTCGCCAGGTGCCAGGCTAGAGTGCAGTGGTACAATCTCGTCTCACTGCAATCTCCGCCTCCTGGGTTCAAGCAATTCTCCTGCCTCAGCCTCTCTAGTAGCTGGGATTACAGGCACACGCCACCACGCTCAGCTAATTTTTGTATGTTTTAATAGAGATGGGGTTTCACCATGTTGGCCAGGATGATCTCGATCTTTTGACCTCGTGATCCACCTGCCTCGGCCTCCCAAAGTGCTGGGATTACAGGCGTGATCAACAGGCTTTTAATAGTTGCCACAGACAGCTTGAATTTGTGGGTTGCGGGTAGTATAGAATTGCCAGTAGGGCTTCTTTGAATCTCATAATGCTTGTCCCCTTTGCCTCATGAGATTTTGGCAGCCCCTCTTCAAACTTCCCCATGCATGTGAGGGAGTCCCGTTGAGGATGTAGTATTTGTTTATTTATTTTGAAATGGAGTCTCACTCTGTCGCCAGGCTGGAGTGCAGTGGCATGATCTCAGCTCACTGCAAACTCCGCCTCCTGAGTTCAAGCAATTCTCTTGCCTCAGCCTCCCGAGTAGCTGGGACTACAGGCGCG
>CAUYNB010071233.1:0-84122 GCA_963574225.1 Lagothrix lagotricha | reverse complement strand
GCCCACATATGTTCACTGCAGCACTATTCACAACAGCAAAGATATGGAATCAACCTAAATGTCCATGAATGACAGATTGGATAAAGAAAATGTGGTACATGTACACCATGAAATACTATGCAGACTTAAAAAATGATGAGTTTGTGTCCTTTGTAGGGACATGGATGAATCTGGAAACCATCGTTCTCAGCAAACTGACACAAGAACAGAAAACCAAACACCACATGTTCTCACTCATAAGTGGGTGCTGAACAATGAGAACACACAGACACAGGGAGGGGATCATCACACACCAGGACCTGGGGGTGGGGGGCTAGGGGAGGAATAGCAGGGTGTGGGGGTATTAGGGAGGGATAGCATTAGGAGAAATACCTAATGTAGATGACAGGGCGATGGATGCAGCAAACCACCACCATGTAACACCTATGTAACAAAACTGCACGATCTGCACATGTACCCCAGAATTTAAAGTATAATAAATAAATTAAAATAAAAAATAAAAAATAAATAAATAGATTCAACAGCAAATTAGAAACAGCACAGAAAATTAGTTAACTAAAAATGCAGGTACAAAAATAAAATTCCAAATGAATCACAGAGCAATACGGGGATGGAAAATACAGAAAAAAGAGTAAGAGGAGTAGAAAATAAAGTGAGAGCTAGCATTTGGGAAGTGGCATTCCAAAATGAGGGGGGAAACAGAATGTGATGAGGCAGTATTTAAAGAAACAAGTAAATATTTTTCCAAACCAATAAATGGCAGTAATTCACAATGTTAATAATCTCTATGCACACTAAGAAGGAAAAAAAGGAAAATAAAAAGAAATGCATTTTAAGTACATTATAATAAAACTTCTTCTAAAAAAAAACTATCTAAAACAGCCAAAAAGCAAACAAACAAAAGGAGAGTTTACTCTCAAAGCAGCAACAATTAAATTGACAACTGCCTTCTCAACAGCAACAATGAAAGTCAGAATAAAATGATATGTCTTAGTGCCAAGGGAAAATAACTGCTAACCTAAAATTCTATCTCCAGTAAAAATATCCTTCAGGAATAAAGGTGAAATAAATATATTTTTTGAAAAACTTAAACCAGGAAAATTACTCATCTGCAGACCTACACTTAAAGAAATATTCAAGTTTGCTTTTCAAGTAGAAGAAAAATGATCCCAGATGAAAAACCAGAAAGAATGAGATCCAGAAAGAATAATTAGTAACATAAATGGAATATGTGTGAATAAATATAAAGGAATTTTGCCTGATAAAAATATAATGATAATATATTTCACATCACACACATGGAAGTTTAAGGCAGAAAAAGTATATATTACATTACACTTTGCTGAGGATGCACATTGTAATTTGTAGGTTAACAAAAGAATAGCAAGAGTGTAAAACTTCTAGAGTAACAGAGAGAAAAATGCAATTGAAATGGTGGCATGAAAGGTTGATTAAAAAAAAACACAGAGGCCAGGCGTAGTGGCTCACACCTGTAATCCAGCACTTTGGGAGGCGGAGGCAGGTGGATCACGAGGTCAAGAGATCGAGACCATCCTGGCCAACATGGTGAAACCCCATCTCTACTAAAAATACAAAAATTATCTGGGCTTGGTGGCGAGCCCCTGTAATTCCAGCTACTTGGGAGGCTGAGGCAGGAGAATCCCTTGAACCTAGGAAGCAGAGTTTGCAGTGAGCTGGGATCATGCCACTGCAGCCTGGGTAACAGAATAAAACTCTGTCTCAAAAACAAAAACAAAAACAAACCACACAGAATAGATAGGAAAAGTAGAAATCTCTTAGTAAGATAGTAGATTAAATACAAATATACAAGTATTTACAGTAAATATAAAAATACCAAATAATGGAAAGAGAAAGATTATCAGGCTGCATACAAACAAAATTCAGACTGTTTATTATTTGTGGGAAACATATATAAGAACACAGACACATCGAAAAGTAGAAATATAGAAATGGCACATGATGCAAACATTAACAGAAAAGAAATCTGCTATACTACTACTACTAGTAATAAAATCATATTAAATAGAATTCAAGGGAAAATACCAGTCCAGAAATAAATAGAATGCTTCATAATGACAAAAGTCTCAACTGGACATGAAGTTATAAACATGATATAGTCAAAACTAATAGCAGCTTCAAAATATATTCTAAAAATAAAAGAACCACAAGAAGAAATAGAAATTTTATAATTATAGTAAGAGACACTAACACCCGTCATTATTCTGACTCAGAACTTTAGCTGTGGAAATGCAAAATGAAGTTACATTTTTAAAAATCAAATTAAATTTATTTGACAGTTACCAAAACTTGTGATTTCACAAGTCACATATTTTCTATAAAAGGGATACTAGCAGACAAGATTTTCTAACTCAAGCAACATCAATTGCCACAGATTATTTGTCCAGATGGAATATAGTTCATAGTACTGTATTCTGATGGCATGATGGATCAGACAATTGGCTAACATAACTTTTAAATGACCTTTTTATAAGTATTTTAAAATAATTTTCTCTGTATACAAAATTATCAAAGATAATATACTTTTGGTATTATTTAAAACTGATTTTTTTTTTTTTTTGAGATGGAATTTCGCTCTTGTTGCCTAGGCTGGCGTGCAATGGCAAAATATTGGCTCACCGCAACTTCTGCCTCCCAGGTTCAAGTGATTCTCCTGCCTCAACCTCCCAACTAGCTGAGATTACAGGCATGCGCCACTACACTTGGGTAAATTTTGTATTTTTAGTAGACACAGCATTTCTCTATGTTGGTAAGGCTGGTCTCGAACTCCCGACCTCAGGTCATCTGCCTGACTCAGCCTCCTAAAGTGCTGGGATTACAGGTATGAGACATCACGCCCAGCCTATTTAAAACTGATTTTATCTTTTTTATCTTAGAAATAGATCATGAAGTAGGATTCTTATCATGGAAAACTTTCAAGTTGATTATCAATTTTTAAATCAAATTTTGTCAACTAATCTATTATAGGTCAGCAACATATAAATTATCTTATAAACTCTCACAAGAATAAGTAAAAAATTTTGAACTATAATATCACATATCTTAATTGAAGCAGATTACACTAAAAGTGGACGTAAAAGAGAAAATCATAGGTAAGAATAATGCATAAAAATTAGTTTACTGTAGAACAATGTAGTGTCAAATTCTAATCACATCAATTCCTAAACAATTTCTTCTAGTTAACATCAAGATTAACATGGACTTATAGATTTACAAAAATAACAAAAGCCTCTTCAAAATAGAAACCTTCTTCTGCCAAATATCTTAGGAGTAACTGTTAGTCTTTGTACTTGCTTGGAAGACAACCTGAGGCCTCTTGACCTAGGAGGGAAAGCACAGCCGGAAGCCAAGAGCAATGAGATTTCATTTTCTTGCTGTAGCACCTATTCCAAGTTCCAGGGCCAACAATTTCACTTTTTGAAAAGCAAAAAAAGATTAAAAATGTTCATTTTGGGGAAACTTTGTCTTAATTCAAGGCCCAAGGAAGAAATTATCAGTCATTCCAAATCTTAATAAATTTCATCGTATTTGAGGGAAATTAGTAGGTCCTTTTATTAATATTTTTAAAATTATTAGTGTCACAAATACTCTGCAATGCAAATTGTAACTTAAAATTCAAGCCCTAGGTAACTTTGGCCTACTAATCTTCTCTTAAATAACTTAATTCTTATAACTGCTAAGTAAACAAACAACAAATATTAAGGGTCTACTAAGGGCAGGTAGCATTAGCTAATACAGAGATACTATTTTGTAAAGTAATTTAATTGCAGAGATCAATGCAAAGATGTGTGATCTACTTAATTAGAGTGTGATAGTCATGTTTTAAAAACATGTCCTCAACTATAGTTCTAAACTCTCTTTTTCACAAACTGAAGAATCATGATGGTTGTTGCTACCTTGCCCTTGAGCTCTGAAGCTCTGAAGTGAACTATTTAGGAAAAGTAAATAGTGTGAATTTCAATCCCTCTGTTACTGCATATAGAATTTATCACCAAAGATTTATAAAAATAAATGAATCATAAACATGCTAACATTGAGTACACCAAATTGGACTACACATTTTAGTGAAAAAATCGGGTTACTTAGAAACTCATCTTGATAATACTAATGGCTATTTTTACTATTGGTATCATTCCTTCTGAGAGAGCAAAAATAAGAGCAGGCCAAAAAATAATAATAATTTCAATATAAACTGTTCCAAATCAAAAAACTAGTCAAAATATTCTACTATTCATTTTGTCCTTCCACAAAATCCAAGTCAGATATAGATAATAAATAGTGATAGTAGTATTATGATGTCATATAACTATTCATACACTTTTTTTTGCAAAAAGTGACTTAGTTTAAGAAATAAATTTCTTAGTGAAAGAACATGAAAAATGTGAAAAAATGGAATTTGAAGTCCACAGAAATTGTGTTAATATCTCTTATAAATTCCTTCAAAAAATCATTTACATCTGACTCTCAGTGCTATGATTGTAACATATTCAAAATGTCATCACCACCTCTTGATATAAAACCCACTTCATTCTAGAAGGGGATTTGAGGTGCAGTGTTAATGCTAGTTTCAAATATAATGACACTTGTATTGTAGACACTTTAGCCATAAGGCTCCATAAATTATATTTGTTTTCTTGTTTTCATTAAGATTTTTAAAATATGATAATTTTTTTAAGATTGCATGATTTGCTAAATAAGCATAGAGTAGATATGGAGAATGTGTTCAACAAGTGAAAGAATAATCTTTGTTTTCATTTATTTAGTATTTTTTCAACACCAACTAAATGCTAGATATTGCAGGCAGAAAATATAGCTGTGAACCAAATATAAAAGAATCCCCTGACTTAAGCTATTCCAACCTGGGGTTGGTCCGAGGGCCATGCGAGGCTCAGAATGGCTTTGAATGCAGTCCAACATAAATTTGTAAACTTTCTTAAAATATTATGAGATATTTTTGGTGATTTTTTTTTAAAACTCATCAGCTATTATTAGTGTTACTGTATTTTGTGTGGCCAAAGACAACTCATCCTTCCAATGTGGCCCAGGAAAGCCAAAAGACTGGACACCCCTGCCTGACTTCAGAGTGCATAGAGCCCAATTGAAGAAGAAAGAGATAAGTAAGATAAATAAATAAAATATATCCTAGGTGGTTATAAGTGCTTTAGAGGAAAGGTAGAGAAGAGGGGTTGGGTATATTAGGAAGAGGGCTATAATAATTTCATAAATTTAAACAGGGTGATCAGGCATGGCCTCACTGAGAAGGGAATATTTGAGTAAATACTGAAAAGGTAAAGAGAGCAAGCCACATGGTTATTTAGGGGACAACTTTTCCATGCCTAGAGAGCAGCCATTGCAGTCCCTAAGGCAGTTGAATGCCTGACATGTTGGACAGCAAGAACACCAGGATGGTGGGAGAGAATGAGTGAGCTGGAAAACAATAAGAGATGTTATAAGACAGCTAAAGGGGAATTGCAAATGTTAGTATTGTAGGCCTGGTTAAAGACCTAAAAACCTAGGCTTTTCCATTAAGATGGGAAGTTACTTCAGAGATTTGAGCAGATATGAAACAAACTCTGACTTACTTTTTATGTGAATCAGAATCTCTCTTATTGCTCTGAATTACACCAATGAGCTACAAGGACACAAGCAAGGAGAATAGTTAGGAAAATTTCACCTAATTCAGGTAAGAGATGGTGACTCTGACTAGGATGGAGTTGCAGAGGTGCTTACAGTTCTTCAATTTTGCACATGCTTTGAAGAAAACACCAAGAGACTGCTGCTAGATTGAATAGAGAATGTGGAAGAAATAAAACATTGACGTTTTGGGCATAAGCCAATGGAAGATTGATGTTGCTATTAATTGAGATGTCAAAGACTAAGTGAAGATCATGAACTCAGTTTTGTACATGTTAAGTTTCTACATTAGACAATAAGTGTCTGAAAGTCAAAGGAATGTCTGGAGAAGAGGTGAAAATTCTGGAGTCATCAACATTTAGATGATATTTAAAGCCAATAGATGGATGAGATTATCAATAGTGTCAATAGAGATGGAAAAAGACAAGGTTCAGGATCCAGGCCCTGGAGTAATCAAGCATTAAGATGCCAGAATGATGAGGAGTGACTAATAATAAAGACTGAAAAGTGGCCAAATCCAAAGGAGGAAAATCAGGCAAGTGGGCTATCCTAATGCCAAATGAAGAAAGTGTCTCAAGAAAGAAGGGGAGATTGACTGTGTCTAATGTTGCTGATAAAGTAAGCATGAATAAAGACTGAGAAGTGACCATTGTATTTAGCAATGTGGAAGATATTGCTAATGTTCACAAGAGCAGTTTAGATAAAGTTGATCTAAATTCATGTTCCCTCAAATCCACTCCAGTCAGGGTGAATTCAGGATGAATGCCTGAATCCAGTAGATTCAAGAGAAAATTTGGGGAGAAAAATAAGAACAGATGTAGGCAATTAAAAAAATAAACAGAGAAATGAACAAAACCTTTTGCTGTAAAGGAAAGATAAATGGGGTCGTATCTTGGTAGAGTTGGGGGGGGTTTAATGGCTTGTTGTAAAAAAAAAAAAAGAAATGTAAGAACACATTTTGATGCTTTCAGTTATAATTTATTGGAGATGGACAGATTTATAATGTAGGAAAAAGAGTGCAGAAGTTTTATGCTGGAATAGCAAGAGGGGATAAGATCTAGGACACAAGGGAAAAAGTTGACCTTTGCTAGGAACATGTGCAGTTCATCATAGAAGAGGATAAAAGGCAATAAGAGCACTAAAAATAGCAGCCAGTTTCACTTAATTTACAAATACATGTGACAGTCAGCAGAATTTAGGCAGTGCCTTCATATTTGCTATTATGTATTCCTAGAAACCATAACTGACCAAAGACGAAATAAAATATAGATAGCAACACTATGCCATAAGCATAGAACTTGACACAGAGTAGGCCCTAAAGTATTTGTTGAAAAATAGTAATTATTTATGAAGTAGTAATAATTAATACAGCTAAAATGTTTGGCCTTTATAATCATTTAAAAATAGCAAAAGAATACAACAGATTAGAGAGGTTATAGTTCTTTTGTATATAAGAAAATAGAAAATAGTAAATTATTTTGCATGTAAGTAAATAGAAACCTCAGGAGTTCAGTGGTTTTCCAGTGTCATAGGGTTTAGCAAAAGTTGAAACTGAAATCCAAGTGTTCTACTTTCTAGTTAAATACCTTTTCATGCAACCTATACAGCCTATACTTTCTGGCTTATATAAAGGATCTAATAGTCTATAAAATATGTTCAGTGCATAAAAAGGCAAATTTATAGTATCATAAATATCAGAGTGGGGATCCCTGAATAATTAAATTCAGCATAATTATATGAATTCTAATAATCATTTCATATTTCATTAATAATAATTTGTTTGCCTTACTAAAACTTAGAAGTAGTCATGAGAAGTGCTTTCTATGGCCCATGTTTCTCAAACAAGCTTTCCAGAGAACTTCAATACTTCTTTTAATATCGATGAACATAACAAGATGAAGAAGAGGGCTCAGGGTAAAAACAAAAGTATGTCATTAATGGAATCCTGGTGAATACCACTTATAAATTGTGTGGTGCTGAAAAAATTACCTAATCTCTTTGTGCCTTGGTTTTATTATCTGTAAAAGGGGAATAATAATAATAATAATAATAATGGCCTCATTGGAATATTCGGAATATTAATCAAGATGATGCCTTTACCTAGTTTAATGAATAAGCTGAATTTAGTAACTATTTTATCCCTTCTGATTCCCTCAGGTTAAGAAATTAATATGAAACCAAATTTCAGACAGCTGTCCTAGCTTCTCTGATTAGACAGTAAATTATTATCTTTTATTTTATAATGAAAAAGTCTAGTAATTATTATCTAGACTAATAATTTTATAGTTGTGATTCGATACAGGATTACAAAATAGACACAGCCGTGAGCTCCTATCTAACCTAAAGTTTCTCCCCTTACACTTGGTTCAGGCTTACTTCAAGCCCTGAAGTCTGCACTGGAGGGGAGGGGTCTGGTGGTCTCTTTACTCTCACATCACCCACTCACAGCAACTGTTTCTGACCACTTCAGACTCAGATCCTGTGAAAAGAAACTTGGCAGGTGTGGGGAAAGACCACAGTGGCATGTGGCTGACCCTCTTGTCACCACTGTCTGGGATTTCTGGAATGGCAAATATACAAGCAAATATTCTTTTTTTCTTCTGGAGTGCATCTGTGGCATTCTCGAAGAACCCTTTTGTTAGTTCTCGTCTCTGGAATCAACCCTCCAAATTTGTTGCTCATAATTCATCATCTTGGAACCTGGTCTTCTTCGAGTCTGCTCACTTATGGGCTTAAGATAACCCTAAGCAAGCTCCCCTTGTGAGGACCCCAGTTGCTCTTCAAACATTGCCAACCTTTGCCTTGACCTTGGAGAACCATGAGGACTTGCCTGCCTTGCTACTCCTTCATCTGCTGTAAAAGCAGGGACATCCACAGCCACTGTGGCTGCTTTTAGATTTCAGATTCTGTATCCTTTAGTCTCGAGGAAACCTGTCAAGCTCTTTGAATGTTTTTTGTGAATCCCATCTCACTTGGCTAAAGTGAACAGGAATTGCTCCCATTTCTCTTACATAGAGTGGTAGATTATGTCCAACAAATCAACAGCTCTCCAAAACAACTGTATTTCTCTTCTAGCTTTTCCAACTCAACCTTTGTAGAGCCTGAATGTGCAGTTTGAGTTAAGACTAAACTTACTAATTGAACTATATCTTAGCATCTCCTGGAAATAAAGTCTTGTGCCTCATCTCAAACAGAGACAGAGAGAATCACTCCCATTTTAATATCTGGGTGCTTAAATAAAACACTGAATGGCATAGTGGGAGTATTCAGAAATGTTAGCTATTACAATTAACCTTGTCTTTGTTACTGAACAATTAAGAAGTAACTACATAAGGAATTGCCTACAAGAAAAAATTGAGAGGAACAAAACAAAATATTTAAGAACTAAGACAGTATGGTATCATGAAAGTTAAGGGGATAAGATTCATTTATCTATATTTTTGGAGAAGGGCAGTGTCAAATAAAATAAACCTAGTACAATTATTAATTGGTTATTGGTGACAGCAAACATTCTGAACAGGGAGTTAGAGGAAAACATCAGACCGCAGTATAGAAGACGAAGAAACTGAGACCGTGAGAGCCGACAACTTGGAGAGTAAGTTTACAGAAAAAGAAAAAATAATTTGGAATCTAAGGGGAAAAAGTCAAGGGGCTGTTTTTGTTGTTAATTATACTTGTCATCATTTTAATTTTAAGAAATATATTTCAATATCTTGAACTATAGCCAGCTTAGGGGAAAAGTAATTGAAGATACTAGAGACAGAGGGAAAAAATAATCAAAAAAGGAGGTAAAAAGAACGGTTCAAGGATTTAGAAGTATTCATATACCAGAAGGGAAATGCTTAAGACTGGAGAATGTAAGTAAATGAAGACAAGTAGGGGTATAGATAAGTGTGTAGAAGTATGCAGGAAAATAATGAGGATTGAAGGAAAACATACCTACTAGCCTAGAAAAGGAATGGTTATGGTGAATTAAGAGCATGGGAATTTCAGGATGAAATAATTAATAGCATTGCTTAACACAAAGAATTCAAGGAATGTGGAGAATGTGAAAGGATCACTAGGTTTGTAAAACATTGGTGGCATATACAAGTGTACTGTATTTTAGAAAAACAAGGATGATAGAAGCCTGCTTGTAAGAGTTAAAAAAGAAAAAGAAACAATGAGCAATATAGGCCACAAGTGGATATCATTTCATTTGGCCAGAAGAAAGAATAACTGGAAGAGAGAAATACACATTAAGAAAATAGGATGACTACAACAGGAGGTAAAAGATGGAGTATCTTTTACTTTGACAGGTAAAGGATAAAACAGTGTGCTAGTATGAGGTTTCACAGACAACGAAGGAACTCAATTCAGTTATAATCTCAGCACAAAAGGAAGGGATGTTGTTTGATATAATCAAGGAGTATGTGTGACTGGCCATTGTGGAAGTGGAAAATTTAGGGAAATGTAATTAACAGCTTTTTAAAGATAAATCAAAAGGCCTTTAAAATTTGACAAAGATTGGGGAGAGTAAGGATTTTTAGTGCTCTCAATTTGTGCTAGTGTTCATTATTACCCAGTAAAATGGCACAGTTAAGGTTGGCTAAAGATAATGATGATAATATCTGTAATGATAATAGCAACAATAGCTACATTTAACATTTGTTGAGCATGTACTACCTGTGAGGCACTGAATTGATCATTTGACATGTTCCAACTCATTCGTTTCTCGTAACGATCTTATGAGGCAGTTGCTATCATTATTTGAGGTAAGCACTTTGACCAAGGTTATTGAGCTAGTAAGTAGCAAGTCCATTTATACCTAGGTAGTATGCATTCAGAATAAAAGTGCCTTCAGGGTAGAATCTATTACTCTCTATAAGATTTACCCAAATAGTTTGAATTTTAGAATGTCAAAAGATATATACATATACATATATATATTTCCTCCATAAGCAGATGTGTGTGTGTGTGTATATATATATACATAAATAATATATCTCCTTCATAAGTAGCCTCTCTTAATTCCTCATCAAGATGTACACCAGCACATCCCAATTATTTTTTTTAAAAACCTGGTATTTAAAATGCTCAGTGTTTCTGAAGCACATACTAATACCTCCTTTCAATCACTCCTAAGGGTAGATATCATTTACTCTTTTCAATTAAGTAAACAGAGTTTGAGAGAAATCAAGTGACTTTCCAATGGTCTCCCAGCTAACAGAGGAAGGAGCCCCAATTCAAATTTAGGTCTTCTGACTCAAGTCCAAAGCCTTGGCCATTGAAAACATTACCCATCCCTGACCGTTCTTTCTCTTCAATAGTCTTTACATTTCAATTGTCTTTTCTGGTTTTCTGGTCACATTTCTATTTTGAATCTCTATACTTCACCAGAAGGTTATCATTATCTGCTTTCTCTAACATGAAAATGACCCAAATGACTCTTTTAGTGACATTTGTGGTAGATCAGTTGCACCAATAATCCCAGTGTTTCATTTACCCTGTAGCCATACACTTTGCCAAGTAATTCTGTTCTGCTTTCCACTCTTTCTAGGTTTGGCCAAGGAACATTACCAAAAATGACAAGCAGAAGTTTAAGAAGCATCTGCTTATTCTCATTCTGCTCTTACATTTCTCCCATGATCATGAAAACCAGCTGAGTCTAGCCTATTGCAGGATCAGACACATGGCATAGAGGTGAATGGCCCCAGTTGGCTCAGCCAATGCCATCCTGGGTCTGATAATAGCCAACTGACATAAAGCTGACACAGGCAACCTTCAGCTAGCCAGTCACATAAAAGTTAGCCCAACCAAGATGAGCCAATTCAAGATGAGCTGAATTCCATGAACCCATATTTTTGTATGTTATTGAAGTTTTGTGCTGTTATATAGCATTATTTAAGCAATGGATAACTAATGAATATATGCAATCCATCCAAAATCAAGATTACAGAATAATTTTTATTCATGATCTGGTCATCAGTTCACCTTCAATTCTACAGATTATCCTACATAATAATTTCTGTCCTATGCCTACACTCCACAGGCACTATATAGAACTTCACTTTCATCCTACAACCTTTCATCAAACAAATTTATTATTATTAATTGCTACTTAATCTTTTAAAATAAAACAAACAAAAATCCCCACAGAGTCTCCTTTGTGCAAAGTAGAGACCCTAAGCCTAGCCTGAGAAGCAGAGCATACCCTGAATTTCAGTTTCCCAAGTGTCCTTCAGCAAAGTTCTATCTACACAACTCTACTGCCCCACGTGGAATATCTCAGAATCTTTACCAACCTTTTCTCAAAAATACCTCTTTAATATCATTTTCCACATGAAACTTTTTGTAGTTAATGACATATCAACTTCATAATTCAAATACTTGGCAGTACTTCTATAATCTTCCAGTCCTATATTTGTTTGGGCCCATTTGTGTATTTTTTCAGAGCAACTCTAGTCCCTAAACTGTCTGAAAGCCAAACTGTTTTCCCCATCCCCTTTACAAATATATGTAACTATTTAATAATGCACAGTGGACCCTCAATATATGCTAAATAAGGTTATGAAAAGAAATTTTAAACTTTTACATATGACATTTTGCAATAGGAAGCACACTCCCTTTACCTCTCCTCTAAATATTCTTAACAAATATATTAGTAACTGACAAGTATTCCTCCTCTTCTCAAAAGTATCTAGGATTGCTAATTTTGTCAATATTCCTAAATTACTCTAATTATTCTAATGATTATTCACATACATATATACAAATGATCATCTTTTAGCATTCTAGATAAAACAAATGCAAGTAATTCTACATTTAATGTTTTATACATTAATTAGTTTTTACTTGCCTCATTTTCTTTAATCATCACAAGTTACCCTATGAGGTGTTAGTATTAACCACATTTTGTAGCATGGAAATCTGAAATTCTGACTCAAACTAGTGATGTGTAGCTGGATCACAGTACAAACCAAGTGATCTTCCTATTTCAAGTTTATTATTCTTTCTACATCAAAATGCACAAATATTTAGTTCCGCATTTACTTTAAAAGCCTTTTTTATGGGCCTAGTACTTTGGTGGTTCCAAAGGTTTTGCATTATTGAGATCTGCCCCTGTTCTCAAGGAGCTTATAGTTTAGGTTAAGGAACAGGCACATAAACAGATAATTTAATTAAAATATGATAAATGGTAAGAGTAAGGAACATAGACAAATGTACTTAGGATTCAGAAAAGAGTACCTGGAAGAGATAAACTTTTGGCTAGGATGGGTAATTACCCAGACAAAGATATTGAGGAAGAACATTATAGGTAGCAAGATGAACATGTAAGAAGCAAAAAGAATGGAGTTTGCTGGGCCACTGCAAACAGTGTCGTATTATTCAAGCATATCATGTGACATATTTACAAAACTAGAAATGTTAGGAGATAGAGCAAAGAAGTTCAGAGTTGGGTGCCCCAAAAACAGAAGAGTAGAGAGATCTGAGAATTATTTAAGAGGTAAAAACAGTATGGCCCACTGAAGACTGAAGTCAGAGATGAGGAAGAAAGTACCATCTATAAGGACTCTTAAGGTGTCTAGATAAGGAGTTATCACATGTAGGTTGTGAGTTGGAGGCAGATGATGACTGAGTTTGGAGCATGTTGAATCTGAGGTTCTGTGGAACATTAAAATGGATCTGTGCATTAATAAGGTAGAAAATTGAGGGGAGAGCTTAGAAAACATCAGGCCTGTAGATGCAGAATTATGTAAAATTACCATAACTCTTTAAACACAGATATACCCAAAGACATAATGAAAAACTAAACAATATGGCTATAAAATAATTTAAATGGTTAGGATTGTTAAAAATTATTGTTGCAATCTTTTATAAGGAAATAACAGAATAGAAAGTGACTAAAGTAAAACTCCAGTCACCAAGACCTAAAAGCACTGAATAGACAATTTAGGACATCTATGTCATAAGTTTCTGTCTCTTTTCAATTGTATCCTGTGTTTGCTGAAATAATTTTCATTTTTCTGTTTCTCCAGTGGTTTTCAATTTTACATGCTTTATTTCTGCCTCAAAACTCAAATTTATGGTAGTCATTTTCTCCTTCCAGCTAAATGTCAAATGCAATGCCACCAAGCAGTGGCACATTATTTTTAAAATATTCATAAAGATTCAAAGATAGCAATTAATGAAGAATATTCCCCTATTAGTTGTAGAAAACTTATGGCCCTAAAGATACAGACTAAGTTATTAAACACTTGCTTTTAAAAAAATAAGAGGATTATCACTGTCTAAGGACCTGTGGATTTCGCGGGGTACGCTGATATTTATAATAGCAGCATACAAATTGATACTGAAAAAGAAATCCTCAAAGTATTTTTTTTCAGACAGAGTCTGGCTCTGTTGCCCAGGCTAGAGTGTAGTGGCACAATGGTTCTGTTGCCCAGGTTGGAGTGCAGTGCTGCAATCTTGGCTCACTGCAACCTCCGCCTCCTGAGTTCAAGCAATTCTCCTGCCTCAGCCTCTCGAGTAGCTGGGATTACAGGTGTTCACTGCCATGCCTGGCTAATTTTGGTATTTTAGTAGCGACAGGGTTTCACCATGTTAGAGACTGGTCTCGAACTCCTGACCGCAGGTGATCCACCTGTCTTGGTCTCCCAAAGTGCTGGGATTACAGACATGAGCCACTATGCCCAGCCCCTCAAAGTATTTTTAAAATAGATTGGAAGTATAGCCATCTAAATGTATAGGTTCACAATCCCTAATCTATAATTCCAAAATCCATACACTCTGAAATTGATATTTTATTTGTGAATATATAATGAACTTGATGGGTGGGAAAACCAGACCTATACTTATCATGAGACTATTTAGAGTATGTTTTCCATGCAGTAGGAATATTCATAGAATTCTCTTCAGAAAAATTTCAGAAACATTGGGAAATATGGGTGCTTCCCATAGTCCTTCAGGAGGAGTGTTCTATAATATAGTACTGCTACTACTACACACACACACACACACACACACACACACACACGGTGTGGGGGAGAGAGAAAAAACAGAGAGAGAGCAAGAGAGAAAAAGAGAGAAAATCAGAAAACTTCTGAGCTCCAAAACACAACTGGCCCAAAGGGGTTTAGATAAAAGGCTGGGCAGTGTATTTAAAAACTAAAATTTAACATTTTAAAAGGGCATCATAATTTAGCTACTCCATACAATTGAATAGCTAGAAATGAAACATTTTCAATCTCGTACCTTTATGAAGAGATTTACCTCCACAATAAAGTTATGTATAAAAATAGTTTTCAGTTTTCTCCTTTTTTTCCTGAAGTATCTGGTTCTAGTGCTTTATTTTTACAACATTTTTAAATAAAATAGTCACCTATTATTTTACAGAAGAAACATTTAAAAAACCCAAATTACTTTTAGTAAACATTTTGATAAGATTAGGATTTAAACTGAAGACTTCAAGCTTGAGTAAAATATAGAAAGACAAATGTAAGAGGGATACATGCAGAGTCTTACACATAGACTCAGAGTCAACTTCTAAGAAGGGCGGGGAGCAGGGAAATGGGAGCATACTGCAGCATCTATGCAAGTCAATTAGAAACTTCAATTGACTGCTGTCCCAGTACACACTGAAGGTATACTAAACTTGTCTTCAAATATAATAAAATCCTAGTGTAAGCTGATGAAACACTATCCAGAGGAAGAAATGATTGCCCCATTTTCCACTTGTCATAGTAGATGAGGAAGAGTGTGACTGATTCTGGGACCACTTTAACAAGAGAATTAACTAAGTCAAATAATCCTCCAAGAGAGTAAGCATAGTGGTGATAGTTCTAGAAATCACCTTATGAAGAGCAATTGCAAAGACAAAAATGTCTTCCTGAAAAAATACAATATTTGGTATAGTTATCATAGCTGCCTTTTGAACGAGTCAAAACATTTTGTGTGATGACACAAAACAGGATACCATGAAGTGAGAGTTATTGAAAACATTATATATTTCAATATTTATATTGAATATTGAAATTCAATTTAATACTGAAGATAAACTTACTGAAAATGAAAAGGACTGGAATGGCAGTTATTCACGTAGGGTTATGAGATTACCTAATCAGGGATTCAACAGGGGGTTCTCAGTAATCCTTTCCATTTTGAGAGTCACAAATACCTCTGTGAGTTAACAGCACAGCTAGCTTTAGCATTTTATCAACTTTAAATATATAGTTTTCAGTATTCATAAAAATATCTTTGCTACAAGCTGTAACTTTGTGGATAGAATTCAACTCTTCAACATTTGGTATACTGTCTTTTAAGGAGAGGGCCAATCAACCTTATATTTAAAAGAAAATTAAAGTTTAATGTGAGTGACTATCAAAAGTCTCATTCATTTTTATGCTTTTTCTCATACCTAAAATATTTTATGTTTTTTCTCATACCTAAAATAGGCACAATTATGCTTTTCTTAAATAAGTAAATTGACTCTCATCATTAACTTTATACATAAATAGGCTGGCAGTCCTTAAAATTTTTTAGTTTTTTTTTTTTCAGTTAAATACAGAGATTGATAGAAATGTATTTAATAAATAGTTAATCTAACAATGTTACATTTGTGAGAAGAAAGCTTAAATTTTTCCCTTTTACCAATCTCCAAAATGTTTTAAAAATAAAAAGAAACCAGATAAAGTATTTTTTCAGGGGAGAGGATAATAGATTAGCACTTCCAAGAATTTTAAAGTAGATATTAGTCATTTTAAAAAGTAAATAAATAAAACAATAGTTGGACATGAGACTTCCAAAGTACTGTCATTTTCAAAGACCACACAACTGAAAATGGAAAATACATATTTCCAAATGTCATAATTGCGTTTAAAAGGTAAGAAAGATAAAACTATCTCCACATTCTGGTCATTAAAAGCTGATCAACAAGTGGTTTTCTACCCCACTAAAACATACCAATCAATTTTTAAGAAAGACCAGATAAGAATTCTTGCTTCATATACAAACCCCCAACCACCGTCAATAGTCCATGATTTTGTTTGAAGCAAGGTTTCAAGTGAACTAATTATCTAACTAAGTTGTTCTCACCAAAATGCGAACATCACTTATGTTAAGTGGAAAAGTAACATTAGGAATGGGAGTAAAGTGAATTTTATTTAAATCTTATTAAACTTTCAATTACAATAGGAGAAACACCAGAAAGCATACCTGTGGCAGGGCTGAATTGAGCTGTCTCTGGAGTGAGTCTCGGTCATAGATGACATCCTGAAGTCTTTGCTGGGCAAGTGAGAGGCTTTCTTGGGTCTCCCGAAGGGTGTCTAGAAGACGATCCCTTTCATCTAGCATATTCACCATCAGCTGCTCAAAATGGGAGTCTGAGTCCGAGCCACTGCTTTGGGACCCCCTTTGGCTCATTGGGGTGTCCTCATTAATCGTGGGCATCACTTCACACATCATTGCTTAAACAAAGTAAGTGGGAAGGAGTCTTAGTAAAGAAATGATTTCCAATAGTGTCATTTGAACATCAATTCACTAAACATTTTGCAGCTTATTAGCATAATTGTCTCTATTTCCCCTGTTGCCCCAACTCCAACCAAGCAAAACATTTTGACCTCAATGAAATATGATACATTTGCTTCCTTCAGCCTAAGTGCTTTCTTTTTCCATGACACCACATTTGCCCCACCTTCCATATGCAACTTGGTTTCACCTGTTTCTCAAAGTTTTTATCTATGATTTATTCCACCTAATTCAATTTACATAAACGTTATTTTAATTATTATTTAATCATCTTTCTTATCTGCAAGTTCACAAATCTCTTACAGTGAACATTTCTATGTTACCTTTATTTGTTATTATGTATATTGGTAATGGCAAGCAATACCACTGGGTAGGAAGTAAATGACTTTTGAATGACTTAGGTAATTCAACGAATTAATGTTTACTCTTTCTTGTAGAAAATTTACAAATAATTGAGTATTCATTTTATATAATAATCAGCTTTTACTTTGTTTTTTAATCAACAGATTTTTTTTCAAACTGACTAGTTTTAAGCTTTTTGACATTACATTTACCATTTTATTACTTTTATATGCTCTCTCCCTGAATTCCTGCGTAGCCTACACAGAGTAGGTAAGTGATATTGACTGAATTAGACAAAAGCCTTATGAAATAGACTGAGGTACATAAATTTGTTTAGGGTATTATACTCATCATTACACTTAATATTCCTTTTTTTTCCTGTTAGCTGCATGGTCTGGTTTTCATCCAAACTAGCACTCTTTCAAATATTCCACAAAACAGATGTCATAAATTATATTAGCTAATGTAGTAACTTCACATCTCAGCTGCTAATCACAGGTTCCCAGTCATGAAATAAATGAACTGTTCAGAATATTTTTAAATTTGATTTAAAATAGAAAAAACACACATAGGTGCATGATTGAACAATTATGTGGCATCTTAAAAATCAGAAATCATCCCATTTTCTCTTTCATCTTCTAGCTTATGTTTCAAAGGAAAGTCAAACTCATCTCAATTTTGGTTGTTGTATTACAGCCAGCAGCTATTAATTAGAAGGCTTGGTTTTGCAAAAGGCAGATGTAAGGAAAGGCAGGTTTGGCTGTTGATCCTGAAGCATTCTTTGGTTTTCATAATGCAAGGTCAATTAATTTTTCTGTCTACACATTCCTGTCCTTGGGGAAGATATTTCTGGTGATATTTTCAAATAGAATGTCAAGACTTAATAGCTCAATAGTTAATTACTTTTTATATGGGTCTTCATATAAATTGGGGTATTAAGGAGCAAAATTCAATTATCTGTGAATGATCTGGTCAGGGACTCCTGAAAACGAAGAGAAACTTAAAAACTATGTAAGCAAAGCATTTTGTGACCGATAACCTATATTAAAAAATTAAGGGGGCTGAGTGCTGTGGCTAGCACTTTGGGAGGCTGAGGTGGGTGGATCACCTGAGGTTAGGAGTTTGAGACCAGCCTGACCAACAAAGTGAAATCCCGTCTCTACTAAAAATACAAAAAGTACCCAGGCATGGTAGCAGGTGTCGGTAGTCCCAGCTACTCAGTAGGCTGAGAGAAGAAACTGCTTGAACCCAGGAGGTGAGGTTGCAGCAAGCTGAGATCGCACCACTGCACTCCAGCCTGGACAACAGAGCAAGATTCCATCACAAAAAAAAAAAAAAAAAAAAAAATTAAGGGATCAGTGAATATTAGGAAAATTTAAACACTGAATTTTTGCTCATTGCTCAAAACACTGAGCTACTTGAAGGCAGGAATTTAATTTGTTCAATTTTGTATGCACACTCTTTATAAGCGTAGACAAATGAAATGCATATAAGCACACACCCCCAGATACCCACCTTTGCTACTGTTATACACTTAATGGATAAAACTATTTCTTGCATTTGTCTCAATTTTTCAGTCAAAGACTATCACAAAGATGGAAAACACAGACTCTTTTTAACTGCTTCAAATTTTCTTTATATTAATTGAAAAGGAATTGGACAACAACAAAAAGTGTTTCAACACATTTGATTATTTAAAATGATTAGTTTGCAGGCCATGCATGAAATCTACACATTGAGCAGCTATGTCATTCTAAGAAATCATTACCAGGAGCCAATGTGTTTACTTTTGACATTTAATGTTAAAACAAAGTACTGGGAGAGCAAATCATAGCATTGTGACAATTTGTGCCAAAACACTCATTCTTAAATCTGTATTTTAAATTATGTCCTTCCTGAACAAAAGTTATTAATCTTTTTCTACCCGGAATCACTTAGAACAACTTTAAATTCCAAGGCAAAGCATAATGGCAGTGATTACCCTCGTACAATTTTCACCTGAATATAATATCCTAACAACCTCTTATTGTTACCATGGGATATTAAGCATTCACAAACTTTAGGCTCTTCAATCAACATTAAAGGTGATCTTTGATTTAGTCAGTCAGAAGGTGCTATGATGAAAAGTGGCTTAGGGACTTAGAAAGTCTATTAAACTATACTCAAAAGAACTTGATTTGATTCCACTCCTAAGGCTCCTGAACCAGGACAAGTTACATGTCACAACTTTAGTTATCTCTTCCATGAAAGAGAGCCAATAATCTATGCTTAGGAAAAAAAAGGATCTAATAGGTTACCTGACTGAGAACACACATGAAAACATATAAAGGGAAATTATAAATTTAAGTATTTCTATTATAAAGTGATCAATATTAATCTTTGTAGAAACAATATTTTACCTTTATGACTCATACTGCCTAAAGGTTTAATTCGAGTAGATACTTTTGAACTCTTCAAATCCAATTTATAAAAATCAAACTATGCAAAAGTTACTTAGGAAATAAGATGAATATATGCTGCTTTTTTTTTTTTACAGTCAACCCAAATGAGTAAATCCAAAGTCTTCTTATCAAAATTAGCAAAAAGTCTACAAAAAAATGGCCACTTTCATGAACTACTTGGTTTCTTTCATTATAACTCGGATTCTAACATAAATTAAAAGTATTTGAATAATCCTTAAAATGCAGTATAAAATTTCTTATATGCACATATTAAGTATTAAAAGCAATTAAAGATATATATTCAATGTAAGAGTTAAACACCCTTTTAAAGAATGGATGACATCTGAAGCAACTTGCACAGTCCAGAAGGCTATAGTCATTCAATGTCTACTGCATCTCACCCAGATAGATCACTTTTAACTTTTATAATCAGTTTTAATACTAAAAACTGCATTCATCACATAATTTCTGAAAAGCCAGAAAGGGCAGCCTAACAATTTGCTTTGATATTTGCCTTTTCATCATTCCCTCCTCAAAGTCAGTTTGATATATAAATTATGTTATCTTCATCTAGGTATTGATGCTTTCTTCATTAAATTACTGAAGGTTTTGAAGCCTAGTTAGAGAAATTGTTAATTTTGTTGAAAAAGGAAAAAAGTAATAATAAACCTGATTGGCTTAATTATCCCAGTGCTTAAATTTAGCTGGAAGAATTTTATATCAGGAAAATCAACTCCTTTATTCTTAGCACATAACCTTGACTGTCTTTTAAATTTCTCAGATTTCAAAATAAAAGTTTGAATGCCCACTGGAGTCTTCATTCAAGGGCTTTCAAGATCTGATGTGTTCCTTAGTAATATATGCCATCCAAGCAGTACCCCTTCAGATATGAGTGCTACAAAAAGCTTTTTTTTTCTGTCAACAAATGACTTTAATCATATCACTAGGATTTTGGCCCTACTAGAGGTAAGAATGTCATTATTCTCTATAGTGAGTTTCTTCTGAAAATATTTAGTCTTAAGAACCATCCCAGCTCCACCTCAGTTAACCTACAAGGAGTAATTCAGTGAGAGAAATCCTAGCCATTGTCTGATTACATTACATGAATATTCCCCCCTCCTATTTAACTCTTTGAAAGCCTCTGTCCTCGGGAAATATGATTAACACCTTTAATGGACGCATTTTACACTTTCTTTACCTAGTGCCTTTACAGACCGCTAAAGAACCAGCTCACCCCACACTACTGGACAGTTATCTCTCAGCCACACCCCCCGCCACCTTGAAGAAGTTGACTTCATCATTTCCACACTGAAATTGTTCATCCTGCCAACAGAACGCAGCCAAGAAGGCAGGAGGCAGAGAGACAGGAGATGGAGAGGATGAGGTGAAAGCAAAAGGTACCTAACAGTAATCAACAAGGAAGAATTTGTGTCTCATCTTCCCTGGGGGCGGGGTGGGGCTGGGGAGGTGGTCAAAAAATACAGCGAAAGGAGACAGTGAAACTCAAAGACAGCTTCTGTACCTAATGTCTGTGATTTCGGGTCCTTGCTTCTTCAATTGATCAATGACAACCGCAGTCTCCGGCTTGAGGAGCAGGGAGGCTCACACCCAGCACTCCTGGACCATTTCCCTAGCAACGGGAGGAGAAAGGCAGCTCAGACACACGCGTGCCCCGGCGCCCTCCCGGAACGTGCCCCGGCCCGGTGGCGTGGCAGGAGCTCGGCATCTTCCCGTGGCTCCGTCAGCAGCCAAAAGGAGAAGCGTCCATCGGAAAAATGGCATATTACAAATTTTGCTTTGGGAAGCAGAGCCCGGTTCAGACCATTGTCAAAGGAGGAGAGGGGGAGGCGGCTCTTAAAGCAGCCGCGGCCCCTTTGCCAGAGCAGCAGCAGCTCCCCGCGTGCAGCTGGAGCCCAGGGGCGGGGACCGGGGACCGGGGACCGGGGACTGGGTTTGACTTTCAGAAACTTAACCAAGCGGCTCCGCTCCCTCTCCGCGCCCGGGCCACCCGGGGTGTGTGGGGCGTCCCTCCCAAGGAGAGCCTGGGGAAAAGGCGTGAGAAGTATCTGGGAGGGAAGTTCTCCACCCAGGCCGCGCTCCTGGAGCCCCTCTGGAGTTTAAGGCTAACCCTGAGAGTTGGAAACCTGAGGGGAAAACCAGTCCCTAGGGACGCCAAAAAAAAAAAAAAAAAAAAAAAGGAAAGCAGGACAGCTCTCCTCCTGGCCCCGTCCTGTTTCGCTCTCGCGTGCTCATTTCACTTAAAGGAGGCGCTTCTTCTCCGGCGAGGCAAGCAGCAGCCCCCCATACACCCATTTTCCTCCTCCCAGCTTTTCTGCAAGCCTCGTCGCTTGCTTCCGTTGGCCGGGAGAACCAACCTGCTGGGAGCCGGTGAGGACGCTACGGCATCTTCTCTCCTCACTCGCCTCGTGCGGTGGCTGCTACTCCTCCTCCTCCGTCCCCTCCCCTCCTCCTCCTTGGCAGCCGCCACCTCTTCTTCCTCTGGAACAAGGGCTTCCCCTGGAAGCTGCTGCAGTGGTTTCCACCGGCCCTTAAATAAATTCTGAAGTAATCACGTCTTTGCTCTCCTCCTCACGCACACGCGCCCGCGGATACACTCGTCTCCCTCAGAGCCGCTCCCGGGCCGCGGAGGCTCGCGCGGCTCCCAGTGCCCCCTGCGAAGGCGAGGGCCAGGGATGGGCAAAGTGGGAAGGAAGCGGGTACAGGCTCCCCCGCCTGGGCTTCCTTCACACAATGGGCTCTACAGCCTCCGCGCTCGTGTCCGCCCGCGCTGGTAGGGACGGGAACGGACTTGGGCACCTTTTGGCTCCCGGGTCTTCTGTGCTCATCGTTTCTTTAAGCAGCTTTCTTCCCACTGGGCCAGGGCCCGGTAGTCATGGTTGTAGGGACCTGAGCCAGTCCAGGGTGTGGCGGCGTCTGTCATTTCTCGTTACCTCTCCAGTTCTTCTCCATTCATAGTGTTTTGGTGATGATAATTGTGTGTTAAGTATTCCCTGCCCGAGTAAATTTTAGCTTTGAGCAGACTCTGGTCTCTCCATCGCGTTCGGGTCCCCCGCTATATCTCCACCTCCCTTTACCCACTCTCTTTTCTTTCCGCTGCTGCTGTCCATTCATGCAGATCCATCAGGGACCGAGGAAGCAGGAGACAAAATCAGTACCTACTCTGAGCAGAAAGGGAACGTTTCAGTGAGGGAGAGTCACGAATCCTGGGTTTGGTGAAGAGGACATGCATGAAGGAACTGGGGAAGGATTAAACACGGATTATAATTTGGGGCTTAATGCAAATATTCTGAGTGTACTACAAGAAATCCAAAAGCTACGTTTCACTTTTCCGTAAAGTCAAGAGTCGAAAGTTAACAAAGAACTAATATGTAAATACCTGTTCACTTAAATTTAAGTACATTCTCCAAGAAACAGTCTTTGTTTCCAGGGGAAGTATTTAATTCAGTTAGTGACTTTACAGTGGCAAGTGGGATCAGGCTCATGTATCTACCACCTTCTAGACTGTTGCTTAAATTCTGCAACACAACATCATCCTACAAGATGATTCATTAGATGTCAACTGGAGCACTATTTCTCAAACATGATGTGCATACGGACCACCCATGGGTCTTGTTAAGTTGTAGATACTGGTTCACTAGGATGAGGGTGAAACCTGAAATTCTACCCTTCTAATGACTCCCAGATGGTACAATACTTTGAGGAGGAAGGGCCCAGACCACCCAATCAACTCACAATTTGATGGGCTTAATTATCCTTAACTGCAGAAAACTCCTCACCTCACAGGATAGCCTAGTCTATTTTCAGAGAAATTTCGAATTGTAATAGCTTCAACATATTAATCAGATATCGGTACTCATAACTTTCATTCTCTAGAATTCTACACAAAACATAAAAATTCCTTATATATGAGAGAGATTCTTATTTTTAAAAATAGCTATTATATCTGTTTGTACAAGAATTCCTTCCTTATTAAACCTTGGTTTGAATTTCCTTGGCAATCAACATTTGTTAAGTACAGGCTCAGATGTTCTTACTGTTTCCAAGAAGAGTTTTGATTTCCTTGAGTCACATTCATGTGTCAAATACAAGTTTTAATTGTAAGTAATCCCCACATACAGTTGACACAACATAGTTAAAGGCTAACCTATGGTAGATATAGCAGAAAGAAAAAGGTTGGTAATGGGAGGCAGAAAAAGAAATCACAAGTTAAAGGATATTTTGGTAAGAAGATAGTCTTCTTAGTAAATTTCAGCTGAGAAACTCCACATTATCACTGCTAACTTCACTGAAAATTATGTAAATAATACATCATATTAAAACTGAGAAAGACTTTAAAGTAACAATTTTGCATAAGGCATTAGGTCAGCCAATTCACATGAGAAGAGTAACCACCTGCACCAGTTCCTCTAGTTTAATGGCCCTTAAAGTTAGTGTAATATTGCAGTTCAGGGGTTCAGGGTGCCCTCAGCTCCCCTGAGTGGACGTTTCTGCAGGTTCTTGGTCTCCTGCCCTCTCAAGAAGGAGAGAGGGGACCACGGCGCAGTTTGCAGTAAATGCCAGACTCAAAAGTGTTTGTCGAAAGTGATTTATTTAAAGAGAGAAACAGGAGAAAGAAAGAGAAATAAATAGCTAACTATCATACTGAGTGAGAGAATCCAGAAAGATGGAATCCAGGAGAGGAAAGCAGATTCCACAAGAGCGTTAGGGAATAGAGAGAGATGGAGTTTAGGAGGAGAGGACAGGCTTCCACGAGAGGGTGTGGAAGGGGACTCCAGAGGGGAAATCCAGGAGAGAGGAAGAGGCTTCCATGAAGGGAGTGTTCGTGGAAGGAGACCCAAACATGGAGTCCGAAGGGTGTAGAAGAAGTATACTTTTAACCTGGGAGGAACCCCCACCTTCTCTTAAGACCCCAGGCCAATGAAAGGAGTTCCTCAGAACTTCTGCTGGAGTGATTGACTCTTAGTTTCTTCCCGCGCCCACGAAATACAAACATAAACCATTAAATCTCTAGGATGGAGAGAGATGGGAGTGGGGCATGGCACTGGGAAATTCTTGCCCTAAAACTACGCCCCCTGGTGGACCCAGAGAGAGAACACATTCCCTCATTAGCCTGCAAGAGAATCTCCGGAAGGGCTTGTTACAACACAGATTGCTGGGCCCCATCCTTAGAGCTTCTGATTCATTACAGCTCTAATAAGTTCTCAGGTGATACTAATACTGCTAGGTCAGGGATCCCACTCTGAGAACCAGTGTGTAGATATAGCTGGAGAAATTTGGGAACAAAAGAAGCACAGGGCAAGACAAAGAGCTGATAAATATTTGTATTCAAATAAAAGACGTCTCCCATACAAATATAAATCTGACTCTATTGTTTTTGATGCCCAATCAATGATTAACATGAGATATGCTTGTCTTCTAAATAGTCAACCAGATTTAGGGAGAAGTAGTGAAAGCCATTATTAGTCTTAGTGCCTAATATCAGTCAATGTATTTAGTCCACACCAGCATATAATATTATAGTAGCCACATGTACTAATGTTTCTTCTTAACATTTTATTTTAAATTTGAGCTTTTTGTCTATATGCTCCTGTGATGGTTAACACTAAGGGTCAACTTGATTGTCTTGAAGGATGCAAAGTATTGATACTGGGTGTGTCTGTGAGGGTGTTACCAAAGGAGATTAACATTAGAGTCAGTGGGCTGGGACAGGCAGACCCATCCTTAATCTGGATAGGCACCATCTAATCAGCTGATAGTGCAGCTAGAAATAAAACAGGCAGAAAAATGTGAAAAGACTAGACTGGCCTAGACTTCCATCCTACATCTCCTCTTGCACTGGATGCCTTCTGCCCTCAAACATCAGATGCCAAATTCTTCAGTTCTTGGACTGGCTCACCTTACTACTCAGCTCGCAGATGGCTTTTTGTGGGGAATTAATACTTAATAAACTTCCCTTTATATATATATATAATATATATATGTTTTATATATATATAGTATATATATGTTTTATATATATAGTATATATAAAGTATATATAGTATATATAGTGTATATATATTATATACTTTATATATATACACATACTATATTATATACTACACACATATATGTGTTTATATCCTAGTAATATATAATATATACTATATATATACACATATATACTATATATATATACACACCCCTATATATATGTGTACATCTCCTAGTAGTATATAATATATATATGTGTGTGTGTATATATATGTATCTCCTATTTGATCCATCCTACTAGAGAACCCTGATTAATACAGATCTTGGGACCAGGAGTGGTTTTAGAGGAACAAAATATTAAAAATGGAGTTACTTTATTGGTTTGGGGGCCTCGGGGTTGGCTGCTTAATATGATTAGATCCAAAAATGCTAAGGACTCTACTTATGATAGTATGAAGAATACTGACTGTCCTTGGTGTGAATTGTTTAGAGAGTTATGCAAAATAATGCATCTGACACTCCTCATTCGCTGCTCGTGAGAGGCAAGGAGTTTAGTGACTCTATACATATTACCTTTGACCATATGTGGAGAACCAAGGAACATAATGAAACTGGTTGTTTGCTCCTAAGTTCAGGGGGCAAAGTGATGAGAGAAAATGATGAACTCAGAAATTCTAACTCCCACCTTCAGAAGCAAATACTGAGCCTTAAATCTGCTAAGATTGACCTGAGTGAGAGTCTTATCTCCTCTGAAGAGAAAAAGCTGAAATTGTGGAAAAACAGACACAAGTTTTTACCATGTGAGTGGATGACCTGCAACAAAAGGTGCATGCGCAGCCTCGCCAGGTGTCTACTGTTAAAGTGAGAGCATTGATTAGAAAAGAATGGCACCCTGCAACTTGGAATGGGGACATGTGGAAGAACCCTGATGAAGCAGGGGACACTGAGTTTGTGAACTATGAAGAAAATTTTTTCACCAGAAGAAACAGCTTCCTCATCCCCAGTAGTGGCAGCATCCCTCCCTGACCCATGATGCCATCAGCCTTTTCACCTTTGTCTTAGGAGATAAACCCTGCACTATCTGAGGCAACAGTGATAGCCTCCCCTGAGGCAGTTGCTAGGCAAGATAATGTGATTTTCCTCAGGAGTCACCCCAACACCCATGTTTGCTTCTAGACCTATAAGTAGACTAAGTCCTGTCAGGCCCCTAAAGGTAAGGTTGAAAGGGTGACCCATAAGGTGGTGTGCTACACTCAAAAATAACTACTTGAGTTTTCTAATTTATATAAGCAGCAACCTGGAGAACAGTTATGGGAATGGATATTAGGGGTGTGGGATAATGGTAGAAGGAACATAGAGTTGGATCAGGCTGAATGTATTGATTTGAGCCCACTAAGTAGAGACTCTGCATTTAATATTGCAGCTCAGGGAGTTTAAATAGTTATAATAGTTTATTTGCTTGATTAGCTGAAATATGGATTAAAAGATGGCTCACTATGAGTGAGCTGGAAGTGCCTGATCTCCCTTGGTTAACGTAGAGGAAGTGATGCAAAGGCTTAGGAAGATTGGGGTGGTGGAGTGGATTAGTCACTTTAGACCTACTAATCCCAGCTGGGAGGGTCCAGAAGATATATCCTTGACCAATGCTTTGTGAAATAGATTTGTGAGGGCGGCACCTGCAACTTTGAAGAGCCAAGTAATTGCTCTTCTCTTTATGTCAGATCTAACAGTGGGAAAAACAGTCACTTAACTACAAAATTTGAAGACAATAGGAATAATTGGATCCTGAAGAGGGGCCAAGTGGTAGCACTCAAATATCAAAGGCAAGGTGGGCATGGCTACCATAATGGACAGCAGAGGCAAAGCAGCAATCAGAAGAATCTGACTTGTGTAGAGCTCTGATATTTGCTAATTAATCATGTTGTTTCTAAAAGTGAAATTGATAGGAAGCCTACCACATTCCTACCTAATTTATACAAGCAGAAAACTTCTAGGTCAAATGGACAAAAGTCTAATTTGAATTATTAAAACAGAGAATCATGGTCCCTTGATCAATTTCCATACTTGAGCCAGTTTATAGGCCCAGAGCCCCTTGAATGAGAAGGAGGCCAGGTCACCTTGAGGAAAGACCCCACCACACTACTGAAAATTTATGCTGTTAATCTTTCTCCTATCTTTTCCCAAGGAGACCTCTGGCCTTCTACCAGGGTAACTGTGCAATGGGAAAAGGGAAATTATTAGATATTTTGGGGACTACTGAAGATTAGCTCTGAGCTGACATTGACGCCAGGGGACCCAACATGTCACTGTGGTCCTCCAGTTAAAATAGGGGCTTATGGAGGTCAAGTAATTAATGGAGTTTTAGCTAAGGTCTGACTTGCAGTGGGCCCAGTGGGTCCACAGACTCATCCTGTGGTCATTTCCCCAGTGCCCGAACACATAATTGCATACACATACTTAGCAGCTGCCCTAACCCTCACATTGGCTCTGTAACTGGTAGGGTGATGGCTATTATGTTGGGAAAGGCCAAATGGAAGGCATTAGAGCAATCTCTACCTAGAAAAATAGTAAATCAAAAACAATATCACATGCCTGGGGGATGATTACTGCCATCATCAAGGACTTGAAAGACACAGGGGTGGTGATTCCCACAACATCCCTCTTCAACTCTCCTATTTGGTCTGTGCAGAACACAGATGGACCTTAGAGAATGACAGTGAATTATTGTAAGCTTAACTAAGTGGTGACTTCAATTGCAGCTGCTGTACCTGATGTGGTTTCATTGTTTGAGAAAATTAACACATCTCCTGGTACCCGGTATGTAGCCGTTGACTTGGCAGATGCCTTTTTCTCCATTCCTGTCCATAGGACCCACCAGAGGCAATTTGCCTTCAGCTGGAAAGATTGACAAATATACCTTTACTGTCCTACCTCAGGTGTATATCAACTGTCCAGCTTTGTGTCATAATCTTACTGGAAGAGAACTTGAGTGCTTTCACTACCACAAGATATCACACTGGTCCATTACATTGATGACATTATGTTGATTGGATGCCGTGAGCAAGAAGTAACAAACACACTGGACTATTGGTGAGACATTTGCTTCCCAGAGAATGGGAAATAAATACAACTAAAATTCAGGGACCTTTTACCTCAGTAAAATCTTTAGTGATCCAGTAGTGTGGGGCCTGTAAAGGTATTCCTTCTAAGGTAAAGGATAAGTTGCTGCATTTTGTCCCTCCCATAACCAAGAAAGGGGCACAAGGACTAGTGGGCCTATTTGGATTTTGGAGGCAACACATTCCTCATTTGGGTGCGTTACACTGGCCAATTTACTGAGTGGCTTGAAAGGCTGCCAGTATTGGGTGGAGTCCAGAATAGAAGAAGGCTCTGCAACAGGTCCAGGCAGCTGTGCAAGCTGCTCTGCCACTTGGGCCATATGACCCAGCAGATCCAATGGTGCTTGAGGTGTCAGATAAGGATGCTGTCTGGGTCCTTTGGCAGGCCCCATAGGTGAATCACAGTGGAGGCCTCTAGGATTTGGGTGCAAGACCCTGCCATACTCTGTAGACAACTACTTTCCTTTTGAGAGACAGCTCTTGGCCTGTTACTGGACTTTGGTGGAAACTAAACTTCTGACCATGGGTCATCAAGTCACCATGTGACCTGAACTCCCTATCATGAACTGAGTGCTTTTTGGTCCATCTAGCCATAAAGTGGGTTATGCACTGCAGCATTCCATCATCAAATGGAAGTGGTATATACATGATCAGGCTCGAGCAGGTCCTAAAGGCACAAGTAAGTTACATGAGGAAGTGGCTCAAATGCCCACAGTCTCCACTCCTGCCACCCTGCTTTCTCTCCCCTAGCCTGCACCAATGGCCTCATGGGGAGTTCCCTATGATCAGTTGACAGAGGAAGACAAGACAAGACTAGGACCTGGTTCACAAGTGTCTCTGCATGATATGCAGGCACCACGCCCCAAACGAAGACAGCTGCAGCCCTATAAACCCTTTCTGGGACATCCCTGAAGGACAGTGGTGAAAAGAAATCTTCCTAGTGGGCAGAACATTGAGCAGTGTGCCTGGTTATGCACTTTGCATGGAAGGAGAAATGGTCAGATGAGCGATTATATACTGATTCATGGGCTGTAGCCAATGGTTTGGCTGGATGGTCAGGGATTTGGAAGAAGCGTGATTGGAAACTGGTGACAAAGAAATTTGGGGAAGAGGTATGTGGATGGATCTCTCTGAGTGGTCAAAAACTGAAGATATTTGTATCCCATGTGAGTGCTCACCAACCAGTGACCTCAGTAGAGGAGGAGTCTAATAATGAAGTGGATAGGATGACCCATTCTGTGGACACGACTCAGCCTCTTTCTCCAGCCACCTCTGTCATTGCCCAATGGGCCCATGAACAAAATGGCCATGGTAGGAGGGATGGAGGTTATGCATGGGCTCAGCAACATGGACATCCACTCACCAAGGTTGACCTGGCTATGGCCACTGTTGAGTGCCCAATTTGCCAGCAGCAGAAACAAACACTCAACCCTTGATATGGCACCATTCCTCAGGGTAATCAGCCAGCTACCTGGTGGCAGGTTGGTTATACTGGACCTCTTCTATCATAGAAAGGTCAGAAGTTTGTCCTCACTGGAATAGACACTTACTCTGGATATGGGTTTACCTATTCTGCATGCAATGCTTCTGCCAACACTACCATCCACGGACTCATGGAATGCCTTATCCACCATTGTGGTATTTCACACAGCACTGCCTCTGACCAAGGCACTCACTTCTGGCTATAGAAATGCAGCAGTGGGCTCATGCTGATGGAAATCACTGGTCTTACTATGTTCCAAATCATCCTAAAGCAGTTGGATTGATAGAACAGTGGAATGGCCTTTTGAAGTCACAATTATAACGCCAACTAGGTGACAATACTTTGCAGGGCTGGGGCAAAGTTTTCCAGAAGGTGGTGTATGCTCTGAATCAGTGTCCAATATATGATACTGTTTCTCCCACAGCCATGATTCAGAGGTCTAGGAATCAAGAGGTAGAAATGAAAGTGGTACCACACAGTATCATCCCTAGTAATCCACTAGAACAATTTTTGCTTTCTGTTCCAGCAACATTCTGTTCTGCTGGCCTAGAGGTCTTAGTTCCAGAGAGAGGAATACCACCACCAGGAGACACAACAACAATTCAATTGAACTGGGCAGATTGCCACCTGGACACTTTGGGCTCCTCCTGCCTTTAAGTTAACAGGCTAAGATGGGAGTTACAGTGTTGGCTGGGGTGACTGACCTGGACTAGCAAGATGAAATCAGTCTACTACTCCACAATGGAGAGAAGGAGGAGTATGGATGGAATACAGGAGATCCATTAGGGCATCTCTTAGTGTTACCATGCCCTGTGATTAAGGTCAATGGGAAACTACAGCAGCCCAATCCAAGCCCTGACACTTTAGGAATGAAGGTCACTTTAGGAATGGAGGGTCACTCCACCAGGAAAAAACTATGACCTGCTGATGTGCTTGCTGAAGGCAAGGGAATACAGAATCAGTAGTAGAAAAAGGTAATCATCAACACCGGCTACGCCCACGTGACCAGCTGCAGAAATGGAGGCTGTAACTGTCATGAGTGTTTCTTCCTTGTTTAAAACATGTTTGTGCAATTTTTCTTGTACTAAGAAAATATCTTCATTTTATTTCTTTTTTCCTTTATCATGTGACATAACATTTATTGGCTTTATATTAGCATTTAAATATTGTATTACTTTATGTAATAGTATTTATGTAATACTGTATTACTTTAAGTAACAGTATTTTATGTTGGGGATTGGTGCATTTCCAGTTCTATGAAGGATAGTTGCATTATGTTTGGCGTAATTATGACCTTATTATTGTCTTTATTTGAAGATCATGTATGATCTCAAGAGATGTGTATGGGTTCAAGTTGACAAGAGGTGGATTTGTGATGATTAATACTCAGGGTCAACTTGATTGGGTTGAAGGATGCAAAGTATTGGTCCTGGGTGTGTCTGTGAAGTTGTTGCCAAAGGAAATTAACATTTGAGTCAGTGGGCTGGGAAAGGCAGACCCACCCTTAATCTGCATGGGCACCATCTAATCAGCTGCCAGCATGCCTAGAACATAAAGCAGGCAGAAAAATGTGAAAAAACTAGACTGGCCTACCCTCCCAGCCTACAGTTTCTCCCATGCTGGATGCTTCCCGCCCTAGAACATCAGGTTCCAAGTTCTTCAGCTTCAGGATTCAGACTGGCTTCCTTGCTCCTCAGTTTGCAGATGGCCTAACATGGGACGTTGTGATCATGTGAAGTAGTACTTAATAAGCTCCCCTTTATATATGTGTATATCTCCTATTAGTTCTGTCCCTCTAGACAACCCTGACTAATACAACTCCTTAAATGAAATCTGTTATACAACTTATTTTTACTTTAGTAATCCTGTCCTCCTATCCATTTAGATAGTCTGAATATCACATGGTATATTAGTATTATAGTAATATACAAAAATAATAATGATCACTTGATTTTATTTAAATCAAGAATGGACTTATTTGTAAAGATGAAGTTTAATAATATCAGGCACCGAAGAAAATGGGTCCATAAAATGGACCATGAAAATAACAAAAATTTAGTAAATAGCAATAATTTACCTTTTAAGTACAAGAATAATTTTTATGCAAATAGAATGCAAGTAATGTTAGTTGCAAAAGACATGTTGATCTCAATATTACCCCATTTCGACTGTATAGTTACCTATTTACCAAAATATTTTTCCTATAATGAAAATGGCTTATTAACATTTAAACATTAAAAACGTTAAAAACAAATGACATTTTTTATGTTTATGCTTAAAGCCGAATTTAAAATGGATTTATATACAGATAATTGAAGAAATTATTATAATGCACTTTACCTATAGTCTTGTGAGAACACAAATTTTATTTTATTTCCATTAAAAATAAACTCATATGGTATTATCACATTGTATTATTAGAGTGGTCAACAAAACAACTCCAAATATTTAATATGTTAAACTCAAGTGAAGTTTATTCTTTGCTTTCTCAGTATCCCAAGGTGATAAATGATCGGTGGACTGCTTTCTCCTTTATAGTAATTCAGGCTTATTTCTTGTCTGTGGCTTACAATCCCCTTGGGTTTTGTCAGACAGTGGGAGGGGAAAGAGAAGGTGGAGGAGGCATACTCACTTCATAAAAAGCCTTGGCCCACAAGTGACCAGACTTTTCTCAAGGTAAGAAAACTCACATGGCAACATCTAATTACAAGAGAAACTGGGAAAGTAGTCTAGTCTTATGTCCGGAAAAAATAAAAAGGTTTTGACTAAAACTTAGCTAGTTTCTCCCATATATTGTTCATGAAAATAATAATGGAAATGAAAGATATGTTAGCGAATGTTATGTTTTAACTTTCTGTTTGAAATTTAAGAAACGGATTAAATATGATTAACTGGAAAACAAGAATAAAAAATAAGCACTCAGTTCTGTTTATCACGAAGAGTAAGCATTGCTTATTATGTAAGTTTAGTATGTTTCTTGTGATGTTTATGCTACATGTTATTCTTCCTACCTGTCTAAAAAAGCAAACTGCAGAATATTAAAGCTATGCTAAGCACATCATTACTGACTTGTGTCTCCACTCAAATTTATAAGCATCACTTCTCACCAGATAAATTTTTGTGAAAGTCTATATTAATCAGCTTTTATCGATGCATTTATGTGAGATGACTGTAAACTCTAGCAACTTGACAAATATTTACTGACATTTCAATTCACAACCAAGGATATCTGTTCTCAAAAAGCAAAAATTTTTAGTTATTTTTTGAAGTCAAAGTATGGTAAGAGAAGACAAGTTTCAGGGAATTTTATTTTGCATCACTCAATACTCTCTGACATTAAATCTAAGAGCAATAGGAGAAAAAATAAATAAAAATGACAATGCCTCCTAAAATATTTTCTCTTTTATAAAGGAAAATAAAATTTCATAGGAAAAAATCTTTCATGTTCATCTTCAGACTTGGTGACCACACACTTATAAGAAGTCTGGTAAAAAGGGAAGAGAAATTATGTAAATGCAATAAACAGTTGTTTTTAAATAGAAAGTATTTATTCTAACATGAAGCTTATAATAAATGTTTTCATTTTTCACTCTACTCCAATTTAGAGACCCTCACTTTGTAATTAAAAAATCACAAAGTTTTATACTGAGAGTCATAGTCTAATTTCAACCTTACAGATTAGTAAAATAAATCTCAGTAGTATAAATGCCTGTATTTTATAGCTCAACTACCTGAAGAAGCTAGACAGGTACTGCATGACTTATAATACCTACTTTTAAACTTCTATCAAATATAAATCATCCAGCTATGACTCGAACTGACTTATAGTTACCAAATCACTTTGATCATTAGCACTGCTGATGCCTAGTGAACATTTTACTTGATTAACTAGCAACAAAAATAAACTGAATGAAGTTGAGATCAGTGAGTGTTACTATTCTTTAGAGGAGAAATCACTGGGGAAAAGGTCACTAACATGACAATTACTCCTTCCTTAGTATTTACCATTCAAAAACATGTGCAAGCAGTCATGGATAGTAAATTAAACTATATGAATGACTGATATGAATAACCTTTACTTTTGGATACAGTTTGAAGATTCATTGAACAATGAAGAATGCAAATGCATACTTTACAAAGACAGTAAAGAAAGGTCAGCAAATGCAATCCCAAAGTTGTGCTAATTTTAAGAAGTCCTAGACAGTTGTAATTAGGTAGAAAAACTTCTCCAAAATAACAGTTTATATAATTTATTAAACAATTGGTTCTTAACTTCTTCTTAACCACAAATAGGGTGAACTTAAGTTCATATATTATGAATATGAAGGCTTAAGATATAGAAGATAGGTCAAGACCAGATGGGAAAATGACAGATATTCTATGGATCCATTACTGAGTAAAAAATCGTTCCAAAACTTAGTAATTTAAAACAACAATCACATTATTCTTAATCATGGTGTAAGTGAGTCAGAGCTCACTTAGGTAGTTCTGGCTTGAAATCTCTCATACAGGTACAGTCAGACAGTGACTAGACTGGGAAGTGTCAGGGTAAGAGTCAACTAAAGTAGTGTGAGTTGTCCAGGAATCTCTTTTTCTCTCTGTGTGTGTTATCTTATGGATTCCCTGTGTTGTATTGCTAAATGGGATAGCTCGGGCTTCCTCACAATTATGGCAGCCCAAGGGTAGACAGACATGACAAGATAAGTCTTCAAGAGCAAGTAGTGAGCAAGGCAGAAGAGCATGTAGTGAACAAGATCACAAGCAGTGACTTAGCTTTGGAAGTCACATGTAATTTTTGCCATACTCTTATTATGAGACAGCCATCACAACCCATCTGGTTTCAAGGGGAAGAAACATAAACCCCCTTCTGTCAATGAGAGCAGCTCCACATCACATGGTAAGAAGTATTGTTGCTGCCATTTTTAGAAAAAAAGTCAGACACAGTGGGCTATCTTTGTGAAATGTGCATTTGCTATTTCAAATATTCAATTTGCATAGATAAATTTGTAGTTTGTAAAAGATAAGCCAAGTCTTTTAAAATATTTTAAGAATAGACAAGTAGCCAGTAAGCAAAATGTTTGTTAGACATAGGCAGAATTCATTGGAATTGTGAAGTATAAAATGAATAGGCAGCAGAGCACATGTGTGTTAATCATGGACAAAAAACCACAGAAAGACTAGAGACACCCAGTGTTCGTGAGGCATGTGAGTAGTATGTATTTGTATTTGTTATATATAAATATACCTGATAACAAATACACAGTAGATTCTAAGTACTTAGGATACACTAGATATACATGAAAAATTCGCATTCAAGAGGTCTTTATTTGGCCATACATTGGTGATGCAAATTATAACCATATATATCTTCTGCCCAAGTAACACAAATAAAGCCCATCACTATTCATCCAGCTAATTAGAGAGCTACATCTACCAGCCAGATGTATTTGTCCCTGTGTCTCTCTAATGGAATGTGTGCCACTGACTCAGGATGCCTTCTGCCCTTTTGACCCCTAGCAGATGTTTCAAGGCCTCTCAATAATGGGCCTTGTAACCACACCGTTCATGTGGAAGGCTAATGGGACAGAAAGAGAAACATGACATAAAAACATTGTGGATCCCAGGATGTACACAGTATGGTTCTTCCACACTGTTTGTGCCCTATCCTACATGTGATAACTGACTCCATCTCTTTTCCCTTGTTTCTATGTGTTTTTAGTAGGCTTGAGAAAATGCGTCATTTGATCATTTTAATTTTTTCTGTGAGGCTTTATACCCTGTGACCTCTGGGATGAACTTGCTGGTAATGTACTTTGGAGGCTTCCATTGTATTAAGGTGATGTCCCACATGACACTTTATTTTGGGAAGTGGGAACGCAAAACTTGGGTTCTTATGACCCAAAATATTTTCTCAGATCTCCCTTAATTAGTCCAAAAATAAATACAAACAAACAAAAAGAAGAAAAGAAGGCTGGATGCAGTTGCTTGAACCTGTAATCTCTACAAAAAAAAAAAAAAAAAGAAAAAAGAAAAGAAACAAACAATAATTAGCTGGGTGTGGTGGTGTGTACCAGTATGTGGTGGTGTGTACCAGGGTGGGAGAATTGCTTGAGCCTAGGAGGTTGGGGCTGCAGTGAGCCATAATCATGCCACCGCAATCCAGGCTGGGTGACAGAGCAAGAAACTATCACAAAAAGAAAAACAAACAAAAACGCAAAGCAGGCACTAATCAACCACGTCAGCCAACTTCCTGGCATTTCTGAAGTCTTACTCAGCCAAAGAAACCCAAATCATCTCAGAGATATGTAAGTTGTGGCTGACCGCTATCACAAAGTAACGCCAAATTGCAACTGGGTCCAGGATCGACTTGGATGGAAGAACAGGAGCTTGGGACTCCTGGCAAGCTAGCAATAAAATCTCATTATGGTCCTTTAATGAATCTTGAAATTATGCAAATTCACATTTTATGTAATTAAATTTTAGTGATCATTTTACTATAATTAGCAATTATTTGTTACAGCATACATTTGTGTTTGTGCTTTATTTTCTCTTCATTTACTATACCAATCAATTCTTTGAGTTTTGGGATTATTGAGACTTATTTTATAATATAAATAATGTATTGATTTATAATTCTTCATTTCCTTGCATCATGTGGGAACCAGCTACACAGGGAGTCAGAAGTTCCACATTGAGATAAAAGATATAATGGAGGTGATATATTTTATCTATTTGTGGAAGATCAAAAATGAGGATGAAAATGTGTTGCCAAGGAAGTTTGTGGATGAATGGCATGAAACGTTAAAAGTAAGGACAAATAACTAGAGGCAGATAAACTATGGCTTGCATAAGGAATGGTGGATGGTGCCAAGTTGGCTATAGCACAGTGGTGAGGGAGGCTTTGACTCAAAAAAAAAAAAAAGAATAAAAATCTAAGCAAAACATGCAAATCTTGTTAAAGTGTTTTAAGATGTATCCTGTGGGTAATAGGGAGCCTACTAAAGTTTTAAAACAAGGGCATGTGGTGTATATTTTGGAAGAGGCAGGATGAAAATTGAGAGATAAGAAAGGATAGGTGATATAAATATTGAACCATCCTTCAACGGGATATGAAACAGAGATGAGTATATTTGGGTAGAAGCAAAATGAATTCAGCTTTGATCATGTTAAGTGTTGTTATCTTACTGTGAGCCATCTAATTAGAGATATTCAAAAGAAGTTGAAATACCAATTTATCAAAGAGAATTCTGGACTGATAAGAAGTGTTTGGAAATCATTAGTGGCATTTGAAATGATGGAAGAGAGTAACATTGATAATTAGGAGGGTGTAGAATCAGAGAAGATGAGGAAAGGAATCAGAACTTCAATGACCACTAATATTTAGAAAATGCTTCTAACAAGAAGTAGGCAGAGATGAGGAAGGGAAGGAAGGAAAGAGAGCAATCATGGCAAGAAGCAGGGAGTGGTGATGAATGTTAGATATTCTTGAGAAATCAAGTAAGATAAAAATTAGAAAACATAATTTGGATTTAGCAAGAACATATTATATTTATTAAGGGAAGTTTCAGTAAAATGATGATTGCAGAATACAAATCATAATGGTATAAGGAGATTACAGGAGATATATAAGTGGAAACAGTGGCTGTTCAATACATTTAGATGCTAGTGGTGTGAAAGAGATGTAGGCAAGTTGAAAAGAGATGATATTGAGATGCATATTTATAGTATGAGATTTTTAAGGCAATCAGGGATCAAATAAATTAATAACTATAGTTGTATGTAATATATTTGATACCTGTCAGTATTACATACTATATATATAAAATTTTAAAACCTGTATAGAGCTGAATTTTTACATAATAGCAATGAATTATTATAACTACTTTTGCTTGGAACAGAAAATAATCCTATCTTGTTACTTTATTATAATGTATAATTTGCTTTATTTTACTATTTCCTATTATTCACAATCCTCCCTAAAGAAGAGTATAAGTCACCACCTGTTGCCATGTTCATTGCACTACCTTCTGTGGATGGAGTAGTCTTCCCCTCTGTATTGATATACATCTGGTCATGTTAGTTGTCTCTGTTCATGGAAAGTAAGCAGAAGTGACCATGCCATGTACTAGCAAAAATGTAAAACATCGTTTCAGTTTTTCCAGGACTCCTTTCCCTTTGCTACAGATCTGAGATAGTTGTTGTATCTGAAGGCTAAAAAACACATAAATATTGTCTTCAAAATCATACTTTGCCTACTATGTTCATACATTACAATTTGGGGTTATTGATGCTATTTTCAGGAGTTTGCCCCATTCCCATTCTATGTAATCAGTGTAAAAAAGGACGGCATCAAACGTTTTATTCTTTTCACATACCAAGTATATATTGAGTCATGACAATATACTGATTAAAAAGAAATATATAATAAGAAAACTGGGCCTGCATTCCTTGGGGCAATGTGGAAGGACTAAAATAAAAACAAAATAGACTTTAGCATAAAAAAGTAAATGTATAATTCACTGACATTTTGCACAAATCAAACCAACAATGTTTTCAAAGAAGGCAGATATAAATTTGGATTTAAATGGTCTTTATGAATTATGTTGAGGGGAAGGTATGAGTCAATGGAGTGAACAAATACACAGAATTTATTTGGGCCATTTGGGAAGTGGACAAAAGGTTAAATGATGAAAATCATCACCTGACAAGAAAAATGTCATAGATACAGAGGAATCAGGCATCTAAATTATAAAACATGAGATTACCTTATTCAAATAGGTGACAATAAAATTTTAGTTAAAGGAAGTAATCAAAGGACATTTGAAGTAAAAAAAAGAAAAAAAATTATGTTAATTATGTATAGAAATAGGTAACAGGGAGAAGAGTAGAAAAGAATCAAATTAGAAGTTCAAGTTGATACTTGATACTCTTTTGGGATTTGGGCAAATGCAGCTTAAAAGGGCACTGTCATATCCAAATAGCCAGAAATATAGACCATTTTTCCCTGTTACTAGTTTCTTATTTAAGCATTTCATTTCTTTTATTCTCTATATTTGATTAAGCATCTATGATATGCCAGGCAATATTATAGATCCTTAGGATGTAGCAATAAATAATAGAATGAAAGAAAATTCTTGTTTATATGAAGCTTACATTCTAGTATTCACTCATTTAAAAATATTTATCATAGATCTTATTTTCATCAGACAATGCATCAGTATTATGGTATATCACTTATAAATATCAATTATTATATAACGCTTTTAAAACTATGGATCCTGTGGGGAAGGGGGCCAGGGAGAATTTTGACCCTATAAACATTTCACAAATATTGTACTTTTAAAATTCACTTCACTTTGCCTCCATTCCTATTACATCACAAAGAAACTTAAGTGCAAAACACTCCTTTATGAAACTGTTCTTTATGCTCTTATTGCATTTGTTTGCAATGCATGGCTTTATATTAAGATGCTTCTACATTTAATAGTTCACAAGGAAATAACTTGGAAAATTATTCTGAAGTTTTGTAGACCCAAAATTTTATTAATGACTCCTAGCCCTTGAAGAACCTAAAGAAAGTCAATTTTTAAATATATATATTTTTCATTTTATGTACTTGATGCCACATGACTAGGATTTGAAGGAAGGCAGTCAATTTTAAAGATTAATTTCTGTCCAACTGGATTTCAGTGTTCTAATTAAATAATTCAGAAAACAGACAAAAAGTACAGAGAAACAAAGACAAACATATTTTTGCTTTCTAAAAATATAAATTTATTAATCCATCAAATATTTTAGGCGTTACAGGTATTAACAATATAAATTTTCCTAAGTAAATTATTAGAAATAAATCTCATAATCTCTTCCTTCAAAACACCTTGTGAATAGAATTGTATAATTAGATACCTTATTAAAAAACCGTAAAGTGACCTGCAATTAAAGCTTAAGCATTATTAATCAGAAACTTTTGGACTGATTTTTAATTTTACTTTAAAGTTGTTAAGGGCATGAATAAAATTTATTGAGTATTTTTTAATTTACTACAGAACATCTTGAGATTAATTGAATATATCTGCAAAGCAGATATTGCCTTAGTAGCAACAGCTGATTTTTTTTTAAAAAATTAACAATTGAATATAGCACATTTAATTGGAGATCATTTGGCCCTGAAATTGGCAAAATTAGATATCAATCTATGCCTTAGTCTGATCATTACAATTCAATTTACAATGAACTTCCTGAATATCTATTATCTACCTCTTAATGCAACTTATTAAACTCCTACTGTAAGAGATATTAAAAAATTAAAAGAAAAATAAATTTATGGGGTTTTTATAATTTTTTATCCCTAACTCCTTCCAGGTATCCTTCTGTATGCCATATCTATCCTCCCAGTAACTGAAATTCATAATTTTGTAATCTCCACTTAATTGTAAAATTTGACCCTAAAACTAGTATGATGGTAAGATTTTTTGAATTTTAACTACAAAATATTTCTCAATATTCTCCTTTTTATCTCACTGTGACTCAATATCTCAAGCCATATTATTACATAAGTCATTTAACTTTCTGTACTAATCTTGAAGGAATTCAGTAAGTGTACAAGGAAGTCAGGATATAAAAAGGCTCTTGGGACAGGAAACATAGGAAGATGCACCAGTGAGATATAAATGTAAATTATACATAAATATGTTAGCAAGAAGAGCATTTAAATCATCACGTCTACACATAATATGTGAGACTTAAGCAGGCAAGTAGGGGCAGCGGGCCGGGTTGCCTGGCAGCATGTGAGGTTCACTCAGCTATAGACAGAAACAAGATTCCAGCCCATGAAGAGGTACAAAAGCAAGATAGGATACCTGTCTTAAAAATCCTGGCCAGGGTATGAAAAGAATAGAACATAGTACTGAAAGCATCATCTACGCAGATTGCCTGTTTTCAAACCCTGTTTCTGCCACAGCACATGCTAGCTGACTTTAAGCAAATTACTAAACCTTTCTGTATCGTCCATATCATTATGTGTGAAATAGGGATAAAATAATACCTACATCTGTGGATGTAAGATTAAAGGAGATCATTCATATACAAGGCTTAATAAATGTCAACTATTATTAGCATCAGTAATTTCAGACCTGAGAAACCAGGCAAAACCTCATATTTGCAGCAGAGATAAAAATTAGAGGTCACTGTAAAGCTAATTTGTGTAAGTAGATGAAAGTCAAGGATGGTGTTGATAGATAAACATGCCTTCTCCTAACCTCTCAATTATGCAGTTTCATACAGAAAATACAAAACTAAATTATATAGAATTTTTGTGAACATTTAAGTTGCCAACTATAAACTAAACTAAAATTTTAGTTTATTAATAAATTTGTAAGTGTTTCCTAATACAGTTATCTTCATTGTCTGTTTACAGGATTTAAGTGTTTGCTTAGGGTAGATTTTTAAAGTAAGTATAAGAATGCTTTATATGTTCATTTTGGGGGGAAATACATTACAATTACCCTTTTTGAGCTTCATATATAAATCCCATGGTATGAAGCTAAAACAACTTGTGAGAAAGCAATACTAGCTTAAATATTTCCTCAGATAATATTGATTTTCTCACAAAACTATATGAAAGCTCTTTTAAAAAGCATAAAACACATGGCAACATATTATTAATATAATTGTTTTAGGGCTACATATGTTTTAGATCTATGGACAATTTCTTTCTATTTAAAACATTAAAAACTTTGATTCAACAAATATTTATTGTGCCAGACACAGAAAATACAGCAATTAATGATGTAGTCTCTTTGAGCAATTATTGTAATATTTATTTAATTTAGATAAGCACCTTATCAAAACAAGCAATATCTACTTAAACTGTTCTGGAAAGAAAGTGTACATGATGAACTAGCACTCTAAAATGCAATAGAGTAGTTGACAAACCGGACTTAGTCAAGAAAAGAAAAAAACAATAAAATGTTATTGATATTAGAGACAAATATACAAATACAAATTGTTCACTTGAGTAACTTTCATAACTGCTTTTCTCTGCTTCTAGCTAAGTATTATTAGTTTATCCTACTTCACCAAGTTGTCATTTATTTGGTGGAATATTATAATAGTCTTCAACCAATATCTGTTACCATCAACGATAATGGTTATGAGAAAATATTTTTATCTCCAAGTATTAGGATTTTGAATGTACTTAGAATGGACTATTTTCAAAATCTTAAATAAAACATGAGCTACCAAAAATGATTACCTTATAAGACACTGTTTTTAAGTTAAATGTGATGAAATTTTTATACAAAAGGCATGTTATAGGAAGATAAGCAAAGTTCTCTAAGATAATTTGAATATTTGGGCTTATATCATCAAAAACTGAATATTAAAATTGTATCAGGAATAAAATTAGGAGTTTCTTTTTCTAATATGGGAAAATTTAATTTAATCTAATCTAATTTAATTTACTTTGATTTAATTTAATTTTATCATTCTTACCACAAGGATAAAGTTAATATTTCTGTGGGAAGTGTTATATATCAAATGTTGTATCGCATGTTCTAATTTTCATAAGTTAGAACATATGAAATCAAATCAAATGTCCTAGTTTTTATCAAATGTTCTAATTATAACAAATAAATTATAATATTCCATATAAATGTACTTTAAATTCAGACCGTATATAGAGATTAAGCACATTTTAAAATTGGACATGTAATTAAAAATATGACTAATAAAACAGGCACTGTCATAACACTGTAAAATCAGCATGCACCTAAAGAATAATAGCTCCCATTTATCAATTACCATCTTCATAAAATGTTTACACCCAATCACTCCACATTTAAACAATTGCCATTTTAGTATAATATCCTTCTACCTATCCATCTGTGCACCTCTTTCTGTCTTCCTCTACCTCTCTGTATAGTCTATGTTCATAAGAATAAGAGTTGTTATTTCCTACATGTACATTTATATTTGGAAAAGTTAAATCTTGCTGTATGTTATCTTACAAACTCATATTACTTGAAAAGCCTCCTAAGTAATAGCTACACTTCTTTATTTTTTTGTCTTTTACTGGAATTATGCTTTAGTCACGTAAATTGCTGTCTGTACTTCTGCCTAAAAGTCCTTCAAAAGACTCAATTTTTAATTGCTTTTCTGTCACCAGGAGACACTAAGTTATTCAAGTGGGAAAACTATTTCGATGTTCCTGGGTAGCAATGATGTCATCTACTTGAGAAACTTTAATAAAAACCTATACTTGGGGAATGATGGCATGTTTTAGGAAGGACTGACCCCAGTGGCAAATCTGGCTAGGATTAACAAAATATCACTAGCTTAATAGACTGTAAACGTTTATGGACATCAACAAGAACAATCCAATATTCTCTTTGACAATCACCTCTCAAAGGACAAAAGAGCTTTACAGATGGACAAGGTGATTTAGTTTAGACTAATTTACAATTATTATTTTGTAATAATTAGAGATTTAGTGTTAGATGAAGTAGTTTGTCCTTTAGAAATTAGATCAAGATATTGAGGTTAACCTTCAAATGGTGACCTTTGTTCTTTGTCAACTGTGGCTGTTTATAAGTCTTGGTTTCAAGGTTAATGACATTATATTCATTATGCTGTCAGTTTTCTAAGATAAATAATTCTTAAATGATATCACTGTAGTGCAAATTTTTCACATCAGAAGCCATCCTGACCATGCACTTTACAATTTAATTATTGTAAAAGGAAAATGCATTAAAATGTCGTCATATTAAATAGTACCTTTAAATTGAGTGCTACCAATACATTTTTACATTCAGAGTTTTGAAAGAAAAGAGTAAAGTGATTCTAAAAAATAATTAACTTAAAAATGCAAAAAGAAAACCCACATAGATTTTAAAAACTCATTTGCTTATCTTTGTATCCTACATTATAAAGAATTTTCTACATATATTTATGCAGATAGTATACATACCTCTGTTATTATGGAACAAAACAAAACTAGCTAAATCTACTGTCTTCAAACATTTTCAAGTATTATCAGAGAAGCGGTAATAGAAGGTATGGTGGATGGAGATAGAAATACACTTGTTAGTTTCTATTTCCTTCGTATGCAAATAATTACTCACATGTAAGGAATTTCAAACTATTATATGAACTTCATTGTAAGGCCAATTTCTGCCTAACATGGATTGACACCACTCTTAATACCATTGTGAACTAAAAAAAATAGATTCTTATTAATAATAAGGCCATAGTATTAAATTACTTTTATTTTTATATGGTGGCTTAGAATCATCTATGATTAGCTCAGAAACATTTTCCAAGATTAGATAATAAAAAACTGATAAGAAAAATCCATAGTAGCTCAAATACATGATGGAAAATTTAAAATGTCATGTTTGGATCTATTTCAAGGTTATTCATCTGACTGGTTTATTATTAGATCATAATTATCATATTTTAGTATATAGAATGTATGCATGTTTTAAAAAATCTAATAACTTTTACCTGGGAACTCTGATGTGGCATTTTGAGAGTTAAGTGAGAGGTTTTTTTTGTATTTGAATATAATTTTGAGAATAATGGCAAAATTGTTGAGAAAAAGAGTATTCTCTGCTGTGTCCATCACCATTTGTTTGGCAAGTAAAAGGAAAATTAAGTTATGATCTTTGAAGATTTTGCTCTGGAGGGTTTTAAGTTTAGACTTCACGTTGCAAATATTGATTTAATCTGTTATGTTACATTCTTTTTTTTTTTTTTTTTGAGACGGAGTTTCGCTCTTGTTACCCAGGCTGGACTGCAATGGCCCGATCTCAGCTCACTACAACCTCCACCTCCTGGGTTCAAGCAATTCTCCTGCCTCAGCCTCCCGAGTAGCTGGGACTACAGGCACGTGCCACCATGGCCAGCTAATTTTATTTGTACTTTTAGTAGAGATGGGGTTTCACCATGTTGACCAGGATGGTCTCGATCTCTTGACTCCGTGATCCACCTGCCTTGGCCTCCCAAAGTGCTGGGATTATAGGTGTGAGCCACCGCGCCCGGCCAGGTTACATTCTTATTCATCAGTATAAATGATATACAGCTTAACTTCACCATCACATAATAGTCTTAAATGTTATTTACTAATGCAGCCAATGTTCCTTATTTTCCTCATTTTTAGAACATTCACTTTCTTCCAACTATGAGAAAGCTAACTGCATGTGAACCTGGTGTATGCTTTATAATTTCCCTGCTATTACACAAACAAAACTTGATGAGTGGGACCTAATTAAACTACAGAACTTTGCACAGCAAAAGAAAATATCAACAGAACAAACACACAACCTACAGAATGGGAGAAAATGTCCACAAACTATACATCTGACAAAGGTCTAATATCCAGAATCTATAAGGAACTTAGTTCAACAAACACAAAACAACACAACCCCACTAAACATGGGCAAAGGACATGAACAGACACTTCCTAAAAGAAGACATACATATGGCCAACAAACATATGAAAAAATTATCATCATTAGTTATTATTAGAGAAATGCAAATGAAAATCACAATTAGATATGTCAAACAAGTCAGAATGGCTATTAATAAAAAGTTAAAAAAAATGCCAGTGAGGTTGCAGATAAAAGGAAACACATACACTGTTGATGAGAGTGTAAATTAGTTTGGTCACCGTGGAAAGCAACGTGAAAATTCCTTAAAAAAACTTAGAACTACCATTCTACCCAGGAATCCCATTACTAAGTATATATCCAAAGGAAAATCAATCATTCTAACAAAAAGACACATGTACTGATATGTTTGCTCCCACACTATGCACAACAGTAAAGACATGGAATCAACCTAGATGCCCACCAACAGCAAATTGGATACAGAAAACTTGGTACATATATATCATGAAATACTATGCAGCCATAAAAAGGAATAAAATCATGTCTTTTGCAGCAACATGGATGCATCTGGAGGCCATTATTTTAAGTGAACTAACACAGGAACAGAAAACCAAATATTGTATTTTCTCACTCATATGTGGGAGCTAAACATTGCATACACATAGACACTAAGATGGGAACAATAAACACTGGGAACTACTTGAGTGGGGAGGGTAGGATGGGGCACAGGTTGAAAACCTACCTATTAGGTACTCTGCTCACTACCGGGGTGATGGAATCATTAATGTGCCAAATCTCAGTGACACACAATTTACCCACATGAAAAATCTGCACATGTACTCCTGAGCCTAAATAAAAGTCAAAAGGAAAATATAGTAAGAAAATACAGATGACCCAGGAAAAGGTTTTGCTTAAAAGCTAATTGGTATTAAATGTTTGATATAAACATTACCCAGATGCCAAGAATTTGTGAGAACATTTAGCTTGCAAGGAACAAATAGTTAAGAAAAATATAACACAAATGTTATCTTGTTGCTTCACTTTTTATCATGTCTTATGAAACCTTTTCAAAAGTCTTTAAAATAAACATTAGAAATAAAAAAGAGAAAAAAACAAATTTTGCCCTTGTTTTATTTTACTATTAATGTTAAAGCTTATCTTAATAAAACTTCATTTAAAAATGTCTCTGTTATTGATTCAACATTTTTCCCATTCATTTGCCTTCTTTATTGTCTTTGTACACACCAACCTGAAAATATCTACGACAGATATATAAATTATAGGTCCATTGATTGTAGCTATCCTTTTTACACCACATTTTAGGCACCATATTATTTTAACAATAAATTATCAGCAAGGAATTCAAGCAAAATGATCTCTGACCCTGAATAGCAATAATAGTTGTAATAGTTGTCATCACAGTATTTAAGCATCAGTACTGACAGTTTGTCTTAATGTTTCATCGTGTAATTCATTCTTCAAAATAAATAATACTTTAAATTAAAGGCATTGCTTTGGCATAGGAATCTATATTACCTCTTGCAAATAAAATCATATTTTTAACCCATACTCACATAAAGTTCAGCTATATTCCTTTTGTATTATATTCTATCATTTCACATTCAAAATATCTTGATATCAAAAAGTCCTGCTGTTTTGCCTTTCCTCACTAGAATAGGAAACTAACAATAGAAATGTTCAATAATGAAACCATGGTTACAGTAGAAGTTTTTTATGTGTTAGTCAGAGATTCTATTAATTTGTGTTACGTCCTTCATATAAAGCATATTCCAGTATTTTAAAGGATCCTCTAATCTTGAGGGAGAAATAGTAAGTGAGAGGGTTTCAGAAGCTCGACTACCTCTATTAAACACTATTGGAGCTTCCTAAATAAAATAGAAATAAATGAAATATACTGTTTCATTTAACATATGTAAAATAGCAGCTTCCAAGGTAAAACTTACCACTTCAGTTTGATAGCACAAAATCAAAAGCATTTCTCATAAATACAGAGCTATCTTTCTTCACATTCATAAGAAAATAAATTCTGTTTAAAATACCATAATCATATATTTTCTAAACATAAAGCACATTCAGTGATTTTATTTAATGATGAAAGTTTCAGGTTTTTGACAATTGCTCATTAGCTACAAGAAAAAGTTATATTATTTATATATAAAATTCAACTAAAAATAATTGTAAATGTATATATTATTTTAGTTGTATGTATACAAATAAAGTTATTGAAATTTAATGGGATATATATATTCATATGCAGAAAAGGAGATCACTACATAGAAATAGATACACTCATATTTTATTTTGAAGGTAATATATATGGATTTTTAAAAATAATGGCTTAATGTGTAATGTTTCTTGATATCTGAGAGAATTGTGTAGATAGGCCTGTTCTACAGGAAATGAAAATCATCTGCCCACTCTTAACTTTAGTGACTCAGCGGGGAATGAGAGGAGCAGAGAACCCTAGCTCATCTTCCTCTTCCACTCAACAGGAAGCCAGAGGTCGAGAAAGCTAATGGGTGAAATTTTTACAGGTCTACATAGCACAGAACTTGGTGGAGAGAGATGTGAGTGGATCTGGATGGGCAAACAGACATCAAAGAATTCTTATACCACATCCGTTTAAAAACATGAAGAATATTAACTGTATTTGAAAACCCTAATTCTTAAAGCAGTTTTTTATGAATGGGCATTAACTTGTTTTTGGTATTAACAAAGCTCCATGAGCTCTGTGGAGGGAAAAAGGAAAGCTTTATTTTTCATAAAAAAAAAGCAAGGGCCAGGCGCAGTAGCACACCTGTAATCCCAGCCACTTTGGGAGGCTAAGGCAGGTGGATCACCTGAGATCAGGAGTTGGAGACAAGCCTGGCCAACATGACGAAACCTCGTCTCTACTAAAAATACAAAAATTAGCCGGGTGTGGTGGCACATGCCTATAGTCCCAGTTGCTCAGGAGAATAGCTTGAACCCGGGAGGAGGAGGTTGTAGTGAGCTGAGATCGTCCCCCTGCACTCCAGCCTGGGCGACAGAGCAAGACTTCATCTCAAAAACAAACAACAACAACAAAAATCCTGTAGATTGGGGAGACAGAGCCTTCAGTACAAGTGAAAATGTAAAATAACAAAGAAAGGTTCTGGCATAAATCGGAAAAGCTCTCACCCAAGTACTTCGCCAGGTTCATTTATGCAAATAGAGGATTCAAACTTGTTCAATTCTGATTGGTTAAAATAGTCAAGCCCTAATTGAGTTGTTTCTAAGCCCCAAAACAGAATTTTCTGTCAGGTGTTTATTTCAAATGGTCAGTGGGGTGTGTTTCCGGCCTCAGTTTATCTTGTCTCAGGTTATAGAACTCTTCTGGCTCCGCAAGGTAAAGTAGAATGTCTGTCAAGAGCCGCTTTTTCTAGGAACCCAAGGGTATGCCAGGACTCTTTCTCATCCTGCTCTGCTACTTGGTTCTGCTTTTAAATTTAGAGCATCTTTATTAGCCACAGGGAGTCTCTCTGATCTGGAGGGGTTGGGGTCTTATTTTACTGTTTCATTTCACATTAGTTTGACTATTATAAGCACTGGCGTAAAGATAGCCAGTGCTTATAATAGTCAAACTAATGTGAAAATCTATTCTTCCTTACTTGTCTATGTAATAGATCTTACCAAAAAATCTTATAAAAAATCTATTCTTCCTCACTTGTCTATATAATAGATTTCTACAAGCAGAATTTCTAGTTTAAAAAAAAAAATTGTTTCAGCTGGGTGCAGTGGCTCATGACTATAATCCCAGCACTGGGAGGCCGAGGTAGGCTGACCATTTAAGGTCGAGTTTAAAACCCAGCCTGGCCAACATGATGAAATTCCGTCTCTTACCAAAAATACAGAATTAGCCAGGCGTGGTGGTGCAGGCATGTAGTCCCAGCTACCTGGGAGGCTGAGGCAGGAGAATTGCTTGAACCTAGAAGGTGGAGGTTGCAGTGAGCCACTATCATGCCAATGCACTCCAGCGTGGGTGATAAAGCGAGACTCTGTCTCAAAAAAAGAAAAAAAATAGTTTCAATATTTACTGCCTTATTACCAAAAGTGTTCAATCTTGTTATATTAAAACCAAATGTTTGAGAGTTTCTGTTTTACTTAGCAGTTGTCCACACTGATGTTTTCAACTTTTTTTTAATGTGTCATTTAACATAACTATGTATTCGTAGATTTACTGGTCATTGGCATGCCATTTTCTTATGTTAATCATTAGATAAGTTTTTTCAGACTTTTATCACTTTATTTTCTTTTCGTATTACATAAACCTATAATGAATTTATTTTAATTTTACAAAAATAGGATCGTATTATATTATTATTCTGCAATTCTGACTTATTTTCACAATAACCTGTCTTGTTCTGCCCGTATTAAGACTATGGATTTCCCTTATTCTTTCTATATTAAATTATATCCCAATATATTTTATCAAGAACAAAGCCATTAAATATATTTTGTGTAACACATTAAATATATTTAATGGCTTTGTTCTTGATAGAATATATTGAGATATTATTTATGCTAATTGCACATTTGCATAAATTTCAATATACATTTGGAATTCATGCAAATGAAGGATTCAAACTTGTTCAGTTCTGGTTGACCAAAATAGTCAAGAAACAAAATATATGTGTAACAAAATATATTTAATGGCTTCGTTCTTGATAGAATATACAACATTTTCAGTTATAAACAATTCTGAAATAGTCATTTTTACACATATATCTGCAGTTTTGCAGTGTTTTTATTTTTCCATTAAGTTATTAGTCTCTTAATTTGTATGAGAGTTTTGGCATAATAAGGAAGCTGACCCTCATCTGTCTTATGTATCACATGTACTTTTATTTGTGTATTATTTGTCTTTTGCCTTTTTGGAGAGAGTATTTTAAGTTCTTATGTAAATAAATTCATGAATCTTTACTTCAGGGTTCCTGTATTTTATGTCATGCTTCAGAAAATACCTATTATTTTGTGTGATTCTTTTCCCAGTTTTGGGTAGTTTTCTCATAGGCATTCACTGATGAGTATTCTCTTAGGAATACTCCAGGGGAATCCACTGTAGAGCCCTCTCTTGTTGGGTATCTGATATGCTGGACTCCATCCACCTCAATTTAGGGACCATGCCAGGGTCTACTTAGTACCCTGTCTTTGGGCAGCACAGCACAAAAACTCTCTCAAAGTAATAATTTGGGAAAGTACACATCTTACATATCTCACAACTTCTAGGGATCATTGTGCTTCCTTGATTAATGTTCAGTGTTTTGAATACCATTGTTTTATAGATTTTGTACATTTATTTTTTAGTGGTTACAGTGGTAACGTAAATCTAGTCTCATAACTTCATCTTGACCAGAGCAGAAATCTACACATAGATTTTTGACTTTGGTTATTATTATTTTATAGAGATCTGGTCATTTTGATGTTGAATTCCTCTCTGAACCAACAGATCTCAGTTCACCACGTTGTTGACTTTGTATTTTACATAGTTCTATTTATATTTATATATGTTTTATTACATATTAAAATATATGCATATAAATATTCACATACAATCTGGTTGGAGTATAGATTCTGTACAATTATTTCTGGGTTTTCAACGTGTTTGAAAACTTTTCACAACTCAGTTATAGGCATTGTAGATTTCACTTCTTCCAGTGAAATGTGTGGGAAATCAGCAGTTTAGACTCTGGAATCAGTCTTATCAAGGCACATTTGGAGCTAGTACTTTGAAGAGATTTCTAAATATCATAGAGCTCTCTGAGCTTCATCCTTGTCCCCAAATTCTTTCTTTTCTACTCCAGTTCCCTGTTTCACTATCAAATTCTCTTTATAGGTGGAGTTCTTTCCTGAAACTCTAACCACATGGCTGGTTCCCAGACACTTTGACTAGTATTTTCAGTTTCCATTCTCCTATCGTGGCTCCTTCTCCTTGACATCAGCTGCTCTTTGTGTTGCAGGGAATTAGATGGCCCTAGGAGCCAGAAAATGACCCTTGCCTGGTGTGTAAAGCATTACTATGGACCAGAAATTCCTGTGGACAAGCTCTACCCTTTGAAAGTCATCACCACTCCTAGTCACCTTTGGTTCACAAGCACCCTTCATTCCTCATCTCCTCTTTAGTAATGCTCTCCTATATACCAATTAATTTTTCTGTATAATTCACACTCAAGTTCATCTAAGATAGGACATTTCTCTTAACATAGTGTAGAATGGCAGAATTAATTATTCTTAACACAAGCCATACTGAAATATCTTTTAAGTTACCTTTTTTTTGCCTTTACCATCATATTGTATGACAAGTCAGCAATGATGAACAAAAAGATGCTTTGAGAATATTTGTTTTGTTTCGTTACGAAAACAATTATTTAGTTTTGTACTAAGTCACTGGAAGAGTCACTTCATAATTAGGATTTTCAAGACCAGATTAAATGTTTCTGAACTAAAAAGGAATCAGCTATAATTCATATTTTACATAGCAACTAGTCTATTATAAGGATAATAAAAATGTCAAGTTGGTTAATTAGCAATTTTTGTTGCAATAGTCTACTTCAATTTTAAAGAAATATTTCCTCACAAAGAGGCTTTGGGGCTGGGATATGTAGGTGTATCATTATCAAACTTTATGACAAATTAAAATAAAAATTTACTGATTTATAAAACCTATCTTATATGTTTGCTCTCCTAATTGTCACAAGTTTTGATAAATAGAATTACTCTAGTGATCTAGAAAAAAACAATAAAAATATATTTGCATAGGGTTACACAACTTACATAAAGCTTGCACGCATGGATAATTAGTATATAAGGACTAAAACAAAGAAAAAATTATGCTCCTTTAGTTTTTGTCATTTTTTGAAGTTATTTTTAGTAATGAAACATCACACAGTAAAATATTTCAGTTTAATTGAAAGACATGTATAAATGCAAAAACCATTTCTTATTCTTAATATGTGTACAGATATAGTATATTTTATATCCATTCTTTCACTGCATAAAAAAATATTAGTTTCTGTCCACATTGTTTTTCACAACTATAAAGTGAACCATACTGTATGGTTATATCTATATAACTGTAAACATAAGTTAAATTATTGTGACTCTATCTAAAGAGAAGTAAACTCTTTCATTAAAAATGTTTGGACATATTAGGTAAATAATAACTTTAAATAGAATATATCATCAAGAGTCATGGAGAATATACAATGGCTAGTCTATGAAATTTTTTCTTTTATTAATGTACTGAAAGTTGTATCTTATTCAATTTCACTTGAAGCAATTAATATGAAAAGACATGGACTAATGTTTGTATTGTTACACAATAAGAAAGTCACACTTCCTTTCTTTTATAGAATTATTTATCATTTAATATGCATATTTAAAAATTGTACTTTAGGTTCTGGGGTACTTGTGCAGATCATGCAGGATTGTTGCATAGGTACATACATGGCAATGTGGTTTGCTGCCTTCTTCCCCACTATATCTGGCACTTTTAACCATGTTATCCCTCCCCACCCTCTGCTGTCCCTCCCCTAGCCCCTTCCAACAGACCCCAATGTATGATATCCCCCTCCCTGTGTCCATGTGTTCTCATTATTCAACACTCACCTATGAATAAGAACATGCGATGTTTGATTTTCTGTTCTTGTGTCAGTTTGCTGAGAATGATGGTTTCCAGATTCATCCATGTCCCTGCAAAGGACACGAACTCATTGTCTTTTATGGCTTCACAGTATTCCATGGTGTATATGTGCCACATTTTCTGTTTCCAGTCTATCACTGATGGGCATTTGGGTTGGTTCCAGGTCTCTGCTATTGTAAACAGTGCCACAGTGAACATAGGTGTGCATGTGTCTTTATAATAGAATGATTTATATTACTTTGAGTAAATAACCAGTAATGGGATTGCTGGGTCAAATGGAATTTATATTTCTAGATTCTTGAGAAATTGCCACACTGTGTTCCACAATGGTTGAACTAGTTTACACTCCCACCAACAGTGTGAAAGTGTTCCTATTTCTCCACATCCTCTCCAGCATCTGTTTTCTCCAGATTTTTTAATGATCACCATTCTAACTGGTGTCAGATGGTATCTCAATGTGGTTTTGATTTGCATTTCTCTAATGACCAGTGATGATGAGCATTTTTTCATATGTTTGTTGGTTGCAAAAATGTCTTCTTTTGAAAAGTATCTGTTCATATCCTTTGCCCACTTTTGGATGGGTTTGTTTGTTTTTTTCTTCTAAATCTGTTTTAGTTCTTTGTAGATTCTGGATATTAGCCCTTTGTTAGATGAGTAGATTGCAAAAATTTTTTCCCATTCTGTTGGTTGCTCGTTCACTCTAATGATTGTTTTGCTGTACAGAAGCTGTGAAGTTTAATTAGATCCCATTTGTCTATTTTGGTTTTTGTTGCCATTGCTTTTGGTGTTTTAGTCATGAAGTTCTTGTCCATGCCTATGTCCTATGGTTTTGCCTAGGTTTTCTTCTAGGGTATTTATGGTGTTAAGTCTTATCATTAAATCTTTAATCCATCTGGAGTTAATTTTAGTGTAAGATGTCAGGAAGGGGTCCAGTTTCTGCTTTCTGCACATGGCTAGTCAGTTCAGTTTTCCCAACACCATTTATTAAACAGGGAATCATTTCCCCATTGCTTGTTTTTGTCAGGTTTGTCAAAGATCAGATGGTTGTAGATGTGTGGCATTGCTTCTGAGGCCTCTGTTCTGTTCCATTGGTCTATGTCTCTTCTTTGATACCAGTACCATGCTGTTTTGATTACTGTAGCTTTGTAGTATAGTTTGAAGTTAGGCAACGTGATGCCTCCAGCTTTGTTCTTTTTGCTTAGGATTGTCTTGGCTATGTGGGCTCTCTTTTGGTTCCATATGAAGTTTAACATGGTTTTTTTCCAGTTCTGTTAAGAAGGTCATTGGTAACTTGATGGGGATAGCATTGAAATTATAAATTACTTCAGGCAGTATGGCCATTTTCAGGATACTGATTCTTCATAACCATGAACATGCAATGTTTTTCCATCTGTTTGTGTCCTCTCTTATTTCCTTGAGCAGTGGTTTGTAGTTCTCCTTGAAGAGGTCTTTTACATCCTTTGTTAGTTGTAATCCTAGCTTTTTTATTCTCTTTGTAGCAATTGTGAATGGGAGTTTGCTCTTGATTTGGCTCTCTGTTTGTCTGTTATTGGTGTATAGGAATGCTTGTGATTTCTGCACATTGATTTTGTATCCTGAGACTTTGCTGAAGTTGCTTATCATTTTAAGGAGATTTTGGGCTGAGATGATGTGGTCTTCTAAATATACAATCATGTCATCTGCAAATAGAGACCATTTGACTTCCTCCTTTCCTAATTGAATACCCTTTATTTATTTTTCTTGCCTGATTTCTCTAGCTAGAACTTCTGAAATTATTCCAAACAATACAAAAAGAGGGAATCCTCCCTATCTCATTTTATGAAACCAACATCATCCTGATACCAAAACCTGACAGAGATACAACTAAAAAAGAAAATTTCAGGCCAATATCCATGATGAACATCGACACAAAATTCTTCAGTAAAATACTGGCTAACCAAATGCAACAGCGCATCAAAAACTTATCCATCATGATCAAGTAGGCTTCATCCTGGGGATTCAAGGCAGGTTCAACATATGCAAACCTATAAATATAATTCACCACATAAACAGAACCAAAGGCAAAAACCACATGATTATCTCAATAGATGCAGAGAAGGCCTTTGACAAAATTCCACAGCCCTTTATTTTAAAAACTCTTCATAAACTAGGTATCAATGGAAGATGTCTCAAAATAATAAAAGCTATTTATGACAAACCTACAACCAATATCATATTGAATGGGCAAAAACTGGAAGCATTCCCATTGAAATCTGACACTAGACAAGGGTGCCCTCTCTCACCATTCCTATTCAGCATTTTTCTGATTATTAATGATGTTTACCATTGTTTTATGTAATTATTGGCCACTTATATATCTTTTTATGTGAATAGTCTGTTCAGGTTTTTTGCTTATTTTTAACTGGTATGCTTGCTTCTGTATTACTAATGTGTTCTTTATATTAACTCTTTAAATGCTCTGAGATGACTTATTTGACAATTATATGTATTATAATATTTTCCCAAGTCTGTGGTTTGCATATTCATATTTATAGTGTTTTTGATGAGCTTTAATGTTCATTGAAGTTCAATTTACACATTTCTTTATGTGAAGTTAGAACCTTCTGTGTCTTATAAGAAAATTGTACCTGTTCCAAGGTTATGAAGATGCTCCCGTTTGTTTTCTGTATGGAGTGAGATATTTATATTCACTTGTTCAAGCAATACTTGCTACAGAAATTCTCTCTCTCTCTTACGGAATTTCCTTGTCAATGTCTCAGTTCCTTACCCACTTTATTGAGGAATAATTTGTGTAAATAGACTTCCTCCATTTGAAGGGTACAGTTTGAGGAGTTCGGATAAGTACATAACAACATAAAGCTGCCACCACAGTCATGATAAAAGACTTTCCATAACCTCTACATTTGTCTGCTAGGACTCCCATGACAAAATACCCCAGACTGGAAAGCTTAAGCAATAGAAATGTGTTTTCTCACATTTCCAGCGGCTAGAAGTCTGAGGTCAAAGCGTATCAGCCGGCTTGGTGTTTTCTGAGGCCCCTGTACTTGGCTTGCACATGGCCACCTTCTCCCCACATTTTCACACATACAGAAGCCTTCCTCTGTGTGTGTCTCTGTCCCAATGTCCTCCATTTTTAAGGACATCAGTCATACTGGATTGGGACCCACCCTAATGACTTCATCTTAACTTAATTACCTCTCTCATAACCCATGTCCAAATGCATTTACATTCTGAGGTACTGGGGGTTAGTACTTAAACATGAATTTTGATAGGATGCAGTTCAGTCTATAACCCCCAAAATAACCTTTATATGTTTATGTAGCTCGTTCCCACTCTGTGCTCCCACCCCTAAGCGACCTCTGCATTTCATGTAAACGGAATCATGCCACATATTCCATTTCATGTTTGGCTTCTTTCACTCAGACCAATTTTGAGAATCATTAATGTTGCTCCATTTGTCGGTAAGAGGACACTGCTTATTCTTGAGTAGTAGTGCACCAAATAGATATACCACATCTTGTTTATCCATTCAGATAAAATATTTCATAGATATGTGGATGCCCTCCAGTTTGCATTTATTATGAATAAAACAGTTAGGAGCACTTGCCTACAACTTTCTGTGTGGATATATTTTCATTTATCTCACATGAATACCTAAGGGTACCATAACTTAATCATATGCTACATGTTTACTTCAAAAAAATGCCTCATAGATTTCTGAAATGGCTGTACTATTTTGCATTTGCACCAGAGGTATGTATATTCCAGTTGTTTACAACTTGCCAGTCTTTGATATGGGCATTTTCAAAAATCTTACTCATTTTCATGGGTGTGATCAATTCACTTGTAATACCAATTTTGTAGCTACTACATAAAGTCTACAAGAAAAGGGATCATTCTCTCCTTTTTATAACTGCAGTCTCAGGGTTTAAGAGCAACAATAAATATTTGGTGAGTGGATGAATATTTTGGTTTAATGAATTTTTTTCTTTCTTTTCCCTGCTTACTATTTAGTGGTTGCATTTGTTATGCCGCTGCTCTAACCATGGCATGTGCTTAGCTTTGTGAGAGCATAGGATCCTTCAACCAAATGGAGGCAGATGGGTGTTCAGAACAGTGTCTATTATATGACAGAGGGAGATACATGCTTTAGAAGAGTTAGAAACAGCATGCTGTAGAAAGTGACATCATCATCTTGGGGGAGGGCTGGATAATAGGGAAATTAAGAAAAAGGAAGAATTCAGAAACCCACTGGGCTGCCAGATCCCCTGGAGATGGCCTCTTATGGCTCAGCTTTTACTAAACCAAAAATAACCCTATTCAGGAAGTTCTTATTTGGAGAAATAAGAAATAATACTTGTAACAGTTGCCATTTTTTAAGTCACTGTGTGCCAGGCACCGTGTAAAGGCATTTGTTGTGTTGCCTTTGCACACTGCTGTTTGCAATTGTGTTGTTTCATTTAATCTTTATGCGCACTCTGTGAAGTAGATATTTAATTCCTCACTTTTCAGAAGAAGAGTACTAACTTTGGAATGGGTACATGCAACTAGCTCGGGAACATATAGCTAGTCATTGGTAGAAATGAAATTCAACAGGTTTTTGAACCTCAAAGCTCCTTCTTTTTATCATTTTGTTGCAGACAGAGATAGAAAAACATCAAGGGAGGATTCAAGCTTCTGAGTACAGCTGTTTTAAAGATAGTTTTGCTCTTGTTGTATTATAACCTTAGTATGAATTACAAAATTATTTTCGTCTCTTACACTTAATTATATGACTTAATGTTTGTGGATTGTTCAGGAGAACATTGTAAATGCTTCATATTTGATGACAAGCTGAGCTAATAGGGCAGTATAGTTTAAGTAAAATTACTATTAAATAACTTTTTTAAAAAATTGTAAATGCCATGGTTTTCTAGTAGCATTTGGGGAAACAAAATTAGCAATTTATTTTAAGCATCAATGCATAGACCCACATAGGAAGAGGGGATTATAGCATTTATTTAGATAAGAAAAAAAAATCATTTTGCTTTGTCAATCCGAGGAATACTTCGATATGAATTAGCCAGTTACATACTTTAACATTCCACTTTGTTGGGTATTGAAAGACATAGCCGAAATGGCTTTTGGATTATTAGTTCTAGAAGTTTTGAAATAAATTTAAAACCCACATTTTATAGATTTTATCAATGCTTTCCCCCGTTGCATCATTTTCTGTATTTCTGACATGCATCATGTAGATGTGTTTAGATACTATTTGCTTCATGTTTTTCTATAGATAGTAACATTAGTCAGGACCAATCCTCAAATGCCATCTCTGGTTGTTCTTTTCCACTTACTGATGCAAACAGTTTGATGAATCTGAGGATTCAGATGCTGCCTCTCTGTCAGTGTCTTCTCGGAATCCTCAGGTCAACGGCACTCAGGGTTCCATTGTAATTTTTCACTTGAGACCCAGGACATACGTACTCATACAGACAAATGTGATTATATGTTAGCCAAAGTGCTGCCACAATATTAAAAATAAAAGAGTGCTTTTCACTCTGAGTTTGGAAAATTTTATTTGCTGTAGATCAGGGGTTGGCAAGCTTTTTCTATAAAGGGCCCAATAGTAAATATGGTAGGCTGTATATGGGTCATGAGGTCTGTGCTGCAATGGCTCATTGTAGCATGCAGGCAACCATGCTATATGTGGCTATATGCCAATAAAACTTTATGGACACTAAATTTTAATTTTCACATGGTTTCCATGTGTCATGAAACATTCTTCTTCTTTTTATGCTTTTCAACTATTAAAAGATATGAAAACATTTCTTAGCTCAAGGGCTATTTAAGGTGGGATTTGGCCAGCAGCCCATGGTTTGCTCACCCTGCTAGTGTTGCTAAAGCAATTTATATATTTTCCTTGGTTGTACCCATTACTAGGCAAAAAAGAAAGTTTTCTAAAAACCAGCCATATTTTTCCTAATGGACCATGTGATATTTTATTGAGATATCTTTCTGTTATTCTGTAGATTTGAGGGATGAAATAGTGGGTTTGGTTCTCTAATCGACATATTATAATCCATAGCTCCCTTCTGCTGTCATGAATTTTTGTAGTCCTTTTTAATCTGAAGACCTTTCTTACTACTATATAAAAACTATTAACTGTAATTGCTTTAGCCATGAAACTAGAAATGCCAGATATAGGTGATGGGGAGGAAGGCAGCAAATCACACTGCCATGTGTGTGCCTATGCAACAATCTTGCATGTTCTTCACATGTACCCCCAAACCTAAAATGCAATTATAAATATATATATATATATATACACACACACATATATAAAGACTAAAACACTGTTAAATGATTAAGCAATTAAAGTTTCGTATTTTCCAAAATTTGACAGGAGCATGTTAAATGGGCTTTGTAAGGGTATAGATTCACTTAGACAGTTGTTTCTCTTTTCAGGATAGTCATAGCATTCACACTATTAGTGTGAGTAGCTGCGTGAAGTAGCATATCCATTTTACTGTTGAAGTCCCAGGTTCAGAAGAATTTCATTCAGTTTTACTACTTATACCATTGTGTTATGGTTTGAAATCAAGAAGAAAATTGTGAATGAGTTTTCTATAATGTCTGTAAAACATGGAGTTGTCAGATAACTTAGTACCTGATGTGACAATTACAGGAATTGTTCCATAAATATTTTAGTTGCTATTTGGGCACTAAAGATTTAAATATGAAAAAATAAATATCTGTGATATGCACAGAAAAGTCTCACTGAATTGTAGACTTTGAAGTAAGAAATCTTACTGTGTGGAGCAAAATATAACTGGGACCTAACTCTTGCATTATTAGTGCTCCTTCATTTTTTTTTCTTTTTAAGACAAAGTCTTGCTCTGTTGCCCAGGCTGGAGTGCAGTGGCATGATCTCAGCTCACTTCAATCTCTGCCTCCCAGGTTCAAGCGATTCTCCTGCCTCAGCCACCTCAGTAGCTGGGATAACAGGCAAGTGCCACCACACCCAGCTAATTTTTGTATTTTATTAAAGACAGAGTTTCACCATGTTGGCCAGGCTGGTCTTGAACTCCTGACCTTAGGTGATCCACCCGCCTGGGCCTCCCAAAGTGCTGAGATTCCAGGTGTGATCCACTGCGCCCAGCCTATTAGTGCTCCTCCTTGGCTGTTGCCACATAGATGAGTTATTTACCATTGAATGTGCCATCAGTCAGTCAAAAAAACTTCCAGGTTTACAGAAAAGAGAAGCAATGTTGTCCCATTACTTAATGGTTAACCACAGCAACATGGATTTCTTTTAAACCCAGGGACTTTTCGGTGCCTCAAGCACAGTGTGATTCACTGGCAACCACCACCAGCCACAGTATGAGAGCCAGAGCTCGGCACAGGCATCTAGCCAGAGATCACCTTGTTTCCAGAGGAGAGATGACTTCCATCCCTAGGAGCACTGCTTCTGTCAGAGCTGTCAGTCAGGTTTAGTCACAAGGCCCCACAATTACCTAATGATACCCTGCCTCATTTGAGAATGATGTGACGAGCTTGCAGGAATACATGGAGATGAAAACCAGGAAAAATTAAATTACATAAGGAAAGAGATCAAAGGAAAGTAATGTAAAGCCGAGGGTAACATTCGTAAACAAAGTGTGTAGTACAAGTTACTTAAAATTGCAAGAGCTGGTCCACAAATTTGAGTCTAAAGATTTCCTAATTGTCTAAAAATGAGAGAAATCTGATTTATAGTGTCCATAAAGACAGAACAAACCACAACCTACAGAGAAACAGACATTAAAACAAACCAAGGAGCAAGATGTGCCCTCTGCATTCTCGTCAAAGGATTTGCGATTTGCCATGCAATTTGTATATTACATATATATTGAATAATCATAATTAAAATCCTCTGTTGGATATGGGAATTCAGTATAATAAAATGGACATGCTAGTTTATCCATACTACTCACGCTATGAGTATGAATGTTATGACCATTCAAAAAATAGAAACAAATGTCCCGGTGAATCTGTACCGTTACAAAGAATATTTAACTTTGTTCCTGTCAGATTGTAGAAAATATAGAACCTGAATTGCCTAATCATTGCACACAGTGTTCCAGGAGTTGCATGGCTAAAGCAATTATGGCTCATAGTTTTTGTATAGGAGTAAGAAAGGGCCTCAGATTAAAAAGTGTAATCACTGTAGCAGTCTGCATTCTAGCCACTTTTATCTCCACTGAATTTCTCACTTTAAGCTGGAAAAATGAGGCTGATGAATGTGATCAAGGTCCTATGTATCATTTCTTTACCTCTCTTTTATTTCTATACATTTATGACTTTCTTCAAGTGAATATATGCACATGTTTAAAACGCAAAGGTACAGACAGCCTTATACTAAAAACAGCTTGGCAGGTAAGGTTAGTAATCCCCACTTTTCTCTTCTCTCTCCAGCCGCACTTCTGCCTTCCGATTCCTCACATTTCTGTTTTTCCTTTTATATCGTCCAAGCTGAATAACATATGTATTTGGTTATATAATCATAATTAAAATCCTCTGTTCATTTTTACCAGTGTTACTCTAAAGTTGAAGATCACATAAGTGCTTACATTATCATGAATATATTGGGATGTGGAAAGAAAATTAAATGTCTTCTTCTTTGTGACTGATGTGATCTTAATGATGCGCCCCGACCCTCCTACGTACCTGGGAGAACATTACCTTGATCGCCAATTATATGTCATCATGTCCTGGGCCCCCAAGACCACTTCCCACCTCCAGATTCAGGGATTCACCAGGACTCGCCGTGCCGTCGCACACGTAGCTAAGATTCACTACAACAAAAGGATATGAAGCAAAGGGAGAAGGCCCAGCGGGAGACGTTTAGGGGAAACCACAGGCAAGGCTCCGAGTCCTCTCACAGTGGTCAGTCGAGAGGCACTCATTCCCCCAGCAGCCAGTTGTGACAATGTGTGTGAAGTGTTGTCTGCCAGGAAGCTCATTGGAGACTCAGTGCCCAGCAATTTTAGTGGGAACTGGTCAGGTAACCACCTCTGCGTGAGGCTTATCAAAATTCCAGACTTGCAGAGGGTGACATGTTGCGTATAGCCATGGTTTGTACAGACAGTTCAGGCTCTACACGCCAGCCATAGCAGTAAGGGAATGATGAGGACACTTCCAAAAGTCACATTCCAAGACGCCACCCAAGTCTAAGCTTGAAAGCAGGCTTTTCCAACCATCGCAGTTTCAGTCCTACTCTAACGCTTTTCTGCAAACTTATCTCCATCTTAAGCAATGGCTTTTGGGTTAATGATCGGTGGCTCCCAGATGTGGCTCCCTTTGAGGTCTAGGGTAAAGAGGCTCTGTCAAATGGCTCAGTCTCTTTCAGGTACATCTCAGGCCTGGAGAACTGCTCTGCATCCCCCTGCTTTTCTCTAGAATAGTGCACGTGTGCATGCATGAGTATGTGACTGTATTAGTATTTGTACACCTGTGTGCTATGTGGTGTCATGTGTGCGTGCATGTGAGTGTGTGTGGTGTGTTTATGCATGTGTTATGTGTCTTGATGTGTGTGCATATGTGTGAGTGTATGTGTGTAAGGTGTGTGGGGTGTGAGGGATGTGTGTGCACATATACATATGTGTCATGTTTATGCATGTGTGGTGTGTTTTGGTGTATGTTCATGGGTGTGGGTGTATGTGTGTGGGGTGTGTTAGGTGTGTGGGGTGTGTAAAGTGTGTGGAATGTGTGTGCACATGTACATATGTGGTGTGTTTATGCACGTGTGGTGTGTCTTGATGTGCATGCATGTGTGTGGGTGTATATGTGTGGGTGTATGTGTGTGGGGTGTGTGGGGTGTGTGGGATGTGTATGCACATGTACATATGTGGTGTGTTTATGCATGTGTGGTGTGTGGCATGCTGTATGCATGCATTCCTGTGTGTGTAGGAGTGAGTGTGTGTGGTATGTGCATGTATGTGTGAGTGTGTTGGGTGCATGTCTTGTGCGCACGTGTAATGATGAAGGAGAGAGGGAGGGAACACTCCTGCAGACTGGCAGGGGTGGCTCTGAGCCCCTCTCCACCTCCCACGGCATGTTCCCCAGCATCTGCTGCAAGGTGGCAGGGCAGCTCTGCACTGGTTTCAGAAACAGAGATGGGCCTTGTGCTGCCTCATGATGACCAATTTTGTTCCTACAGCTTAAACGCTGGCTGGGTCCAAACGTTGGTAGTAAAATCACCATAACCTCCACCCCTGAAGCCTAACCTTCTGCCTTGCACTGAGCTCTGGCCTCACACCACGTCTCCTGCAAACAGTCCATCTCCTCCAACCCTTGATGCCGCCTTCCCTCCTCCTTCCTTCTGTGTCACAGCTGGGGAGACCATAGCTCACCTCTCCGCTCAGCCCCTCATGTGGCCACCTCGCTGCTCCACCCACGGGGAGGAGGTCCAGGCCTGCCACTTGGGGCTTTCCTCAGGCATCCAATGATTTCCTGAACCCTAAGCCCTGCAGACACACAAACCAACTTTCCAGCTTGTATCTCCCCAAGCCACTTTTTCCAATTTTCCCATTTAATTGATAATCAGGCCAGATACAGAATTTTAGGTTGAAATGGAAAGTATTGCTACAATTTAAAACATCTATTTTGATTTTTGTTTCCAAATAGATGATCTGACCTTTCTGTCTGAAAGATTTGAGGATCTGGAAATGTACTGCACCTGGTCCCATGTGTCCTCTACCCTGTGTGTCTTTTTTTTTTTTTTTTGAGATGGAGTCTTGCTCTGTCTCCCAGGCTGGAGTGCAGTGGCGTGATCTCAGCTCACTGCAACCTCCGCCTCCTGGGTTCAAGGGATTCTCCTACCTCAGCCTCCTGAGTAGCTGGAATTACAGGCACACACCACCACACCCAGCTAATTTTTGCATTTTTAGTACAGACAGGGTTTCACCATGTTGGCCAGGCTGATCTCAAACTCCTGACCTCAGGTGATGCGTCCCCTTCAGCCTCCGAAAGTGCTGGGATTACAGGCATTAGCCACGATGCACAACCCGATTTCTTAAAATTTAGACAAAAATGTATGCTTATGATGCTTTTCATTGGTTTGCTTTCCAAGAGGAATGCAATAATTGACACTAATATTTCATTTCAATTGGTCTCCTCTAATTTAAGAGAGTGTAGGCTGGGTGCAGTGGCTCACACCTGTAATCCCAGCACTTTAGGAGGCTGAGGCAGGTAGATCACGAGGTCAACAGATCGAGACCATCTTGGCAAACATGGTGAGACCCCCGTCTCTACTAAAAATAGAAAAATCAGCCGGGTGTAGTGGCGCACGCCTGTAGTCCCAGCTACTCGGGAGGCTGAGGCAGGAGAATCACTTGAATCCAGGAGGCAGAGGTTGCAGTGAGTGCGCTGCACTCCAGCCTGGGCAACAGAACGAGACTCCATCTAAAAAAACAAAACAAAAACAAAAACAGAGAGTGTTGCTGTTATTTGTATTTTTGTTTCTTTGATGCCAAGGAAAGTTTGCTGAGCACCCACTCCATGCCGGGCCCTTCTCTAGGTGCTGGGATGCCTCAGGGAATAGAGTAGACCAGGTGGACTTCTGTGTAGCTACGGTCAATCAGGACAGACAGCCCTCGCTCTGTGCTGGGCGACTGCATGGCTGGGTGCGGGGAGGGTGGGGGAACAATTACTGTGAAGCAAAGGAAGCCTGAAAGGGCAGACAGAGAAGTGGAGCCAAGTCAGAAATGGCCTTTCTAGCAAGGCAGCATTTAACCTCAGCCCTAGAGGGAGGCTGCAAGTGGAAGATGAACATATTTGGAGCAAAATGTCAAATATAGTGTCCGTATATTTATGAATATAGTTTTGGCCTAGCAGATCCCTTGAAAGGGTCAGGAAGACCTCCAGAGTCTGCAGACCACACTTTGAAAATCATTGGACTACACATTAATTTCAGTACTATTTTATAATATAAGTGGAAACATTTTAGAAAATGTCTTAGGAAGTACATTTCTATTATAACTCATATAAAAATATCTTGTTGTTTCTTCCCAAAGGGTCCATCTTGCTGGGATGATGTTTTAATTCCAAACAGGATGAGTGGAGAATGCCAGTCCCCAAACTGCCCTGGGACTAGTGCAGTAAGTACCTGGTCACGTTCATTCCTCCTATTGCAAGAAAATGATGGGGTCTTCACCTTTTGCTAGGAAATTAGAGACGAAAATGTCCACTGACTCTTCTTCCATCTGATAATATTACCAAAAGTGTTATGATATTCACGTATGTTAATTACATTCACCAAAAATCCAACCTGTGCCACTGCCTTTCAGGGTCGCTTTCCTAGTGACCTAACCATTTCGGGTGACCATGCGGAACTGTGCCAATTTAAATGCCTTACAAAGTTACATCCATGGAGAGAAAACGAGAGCCAGTTCAGAGCCTCCAAAAGAAATGCTCCAGTGATACTTTATATTTATATTCCGCGTCATTCACAATTGACTTTTTTTCTACCTTTCTTCAGTAGTGTTCTCACATAGTGGACTATTACAAAATACAGTATGGGTGGCCGGCTATGTAATTCGATTTTCATCCTCTGTTCTTTACAGCCCTTTCTCTCTTTGCAAGTATATGCCATATGTTTCATAGACAGCAGATATTTCCTAAAAAAACCCCTAAGCTCTGAATTTATTTTTAAAGTAATTTTGTTACTGTGGTCATGCTTAACATGTATATTGTTATTATTATTTTTTTAACCTCAGACCTCGCTGGCTCCATCGTAGCCTGCCTGTATACATTTCCTGAGTTGTAAATACTGTTATGGTGCCAACTCAAATGTCAGCATTAGTTCCCAAACTGTCAGAGCCAGCTGGCAGTTAATATCTTCTCTAAGGAACAGAGTCTGTCAAAAGCAACAGGTACAGTGTTTGAGCGAGAATCATTAAGGAGCTTTCTCTCACCAATCTGCTGGCCGATCACAAGGATACCAAGATAGCAGTCGGCAACAATAAACAGTCAGTCTCCGCCACACTAGGGCTAGGGGCTATCAACAGATTTTTATTCATCCAGATCCTGAAGAAAAAATTCCTGGAGAAAAATAATGACTTGCATGACACTCACAGATTTTTGAGAATGACACAGTCTTGCAAGTTTCCTACTGGGATGAAATTAAAATGCATATATCATAGGGCAGAATTTTTTTTTTTTGAAATAGAGTCTCGCTCTGTCACCCAGGCTGGAGTGCAATGGCGTGGTCTTGGCTTACTGCAGCCTCTGCCTCCACCTCCCAAGTTCAAGCAATTCTCCTGCCTCAGACTCCTGAGTAGCTGGGACTACAGGTGCGTGCTGCCACGGCTGGCTAATTTTTGTATTTTTAGTAGAAACGGGGTTTCACCATGTTGGCCAGGATGGTGTTGATTTCCTGACCTCTTGATCTGCCTGCCTCAGCCTCCCAAAGTGCTAGGATTACAGGTATGAGCCACTGTGCCTGGCCAGGGCAGAATTCTTAAGTATAATTACATAACTTCACATGTATACAGATGTAATCTGTATATATTATATCATACCTAATATGTAGATATAATTACATGTAATAATATAATTACATGTACATCTGTGTTTCCATTTTTATATGTATATATGTTATACATATGTACATACATATAATGTTGCCCCTAAAAACTTGTATGTAGAAACCAATGGGTTTGTGCTTACAAGTTTTTAGGGTCAACATTAAATGTATGTATGTTATACATATATACAACATTATATGTATAACTTAAAACTGAGTTTGGGGCCAGTATTCACTCTTCCTGGGTGGTACATAAAGTCCTGTGTGTAGAATGTTGTTTCATGCAGCATGAGTTGTAGTCCTGGGTACTGGGCTGAGAGCAGCCCAAATCTGTCTCCCACACTGGCCATGCTCGTGAGGCCCGCCAGCCTATGACATTCCCGGGGACAAATGAAGCTTCTTCACACTCATTGCACTCACCAGGCATCTGTCCTGTGTGAGCCTTTGGGATGCTTAAGGCCTGAAGGAACATGGCTGAAGAACCTCCCATAGGAGGCCTCTCCTTGGTGTGAATTCTCGGTGCTGAGTGAGCAGAAACTTTCTCAGCCTGGCTTCCCCCACAAATCCCTTCTGCAGGGTGGACTTTGGAATTCTGAAGGAGGTGACCGCTTTGGCTTCAGGTTCCCTCATCTTCCCTGCACTCAAAAGACCCTTCTTTGCTTAGAACATCCTGGTGCCAAACGAGGAGAGAATTGTGGAGACTTCCTTGTCATCGCAGCACTGCTAGGACCTGTGGAGTTGCTGACACTCCTAACACATATGGGACTTGCCTGGTGAATTTTCCTGCAGAAAATAATGGCTGCTGCTTCTTGAGGCCTTTCCGAACACCATGCATTTCTAGGTTCAGAGCTGGGCCTTTCTGTCTTGGCTGGATTCGTGTCCTTGCTGTTCAGTCCCCTGGCCCCTTATCAGCTCCAGCTGTGTGGCCATGTTGGGGTGGTGGCCTCAAGTCCCAGTGAGGCCTCGAGTTCAAAGGTCTTCAGTGCTCAGCATGGACCACACCCCTCTGGGCCCCTTCTCCAGGAGAGACAGCCAGCCATGTCCTCAAAGGTCATGATCCCCCGTGCCGAGGTCATTATCTTCCCTGCCCTTGTTGAAACCTCAGGCTGGGGACCTCCCAGGAAGCAACTCCTGAACCATTCACCTGAATAGAAATGGAAATGGAAGTGCACTAACTGAAGTTTAAAAGACAGTGACTCTTAGACTGGATTAAAGGCAGAGAATCTAGCTTTATGCAGATTCCAAAAGACATACCCAAAACATGAGCAGAAAAACATCTAAAGAATGGAAAGTAATAATCCAGGCAAGTATTAACTCAAGAATGCTATTGAAACCATTTTAATTGCACATAAAATACATTTTTAGGGGAGGGTGGAAACATTCCTAAAAAGGAGACTTTTGAGGTTTTGAGGAAAAGTATGTTTACTGTCCCAGGAAAAACCTCCAAACCTTCCTGATGAGGTTTTGAGGATAGAAAGGTTTAGTAACTCAGGAAGAAATGGTATAATCTTAGTAACACGGATTCAGAATATACTAAGGAAATATTGTCAGAGTTAACCAAATACATGGATAAATTTAACACCATGGTGGAAGAGAGAGTAACGCTGCAGAGTTGAGGGCTCCTGCAGTACAAACTTAGGAGGGATATGTCCGATTCATACAACCAGTGAGCCCACGACATCAGGAGAGAGTCCCTTGGTAACTGGAGGATATCAACATCTGCTCATGTTTTAAGAAATTTAAATATCAGCCAGGCACGGTGGCTCACGCCTGTAATCCCAGCACTTTGGGAGGCCGAGGCAGGTGGATCACCGGAGATCAGGAGTTCGAGACCAGCCTGGCCAACATGGAGAAACCCTGTCTCTAATAAAAATACAAAATTAGCCGGGTGTGGTGGTGCATGCCTGTAATCCCAGCTACTCAGGAGGCTGAGGCAGGAGAATCCCTTGAACCAGGGAGGCAGAGGTTGTGGTGAGCAAAGATTGCACCATTGCACTGCAGCCTGGGCAACGGGAATGAAACTCCATCTCAAGAAAAAAAGGCAATTTAAATATCAATAGCAAAAATGTAACTCTAAAACATGACATTCAAGTCACTGAGTCAGTGCAAAGATCTAAATGGAAGTAAGAGACCGAACAGCAATGAAAGCGCAGCACACAGCAAATATCTTGGAATGTAGCTAAATTTGTACTTCAGCAGGGAATTAAGGATCATAAATGCTTCAAAGATACTCTTATCAAGTTAGGAAAAGGAAGCATCATATCCAACTCTATTTTTTCTTCCGTATTTAATAACCACCAAAGAAACGTCTGTTAAGTGAAGCAGCTGAAGGTGTGAGTACCCACCATGCCAACAGCTGGCCCAAGCTCAGTGTTCCGTGTCAGTTGAATTCTTTCACTCTCTTTTAAAACCATGTTTCTGAATTACATTTTTACAATACAGTTAAATATAAATTCTGAATCCTGTATTTTCTAAAGTCAAGGTTTTGGCAGTATTTTGGACCCTATATATAATTTATTTTATATATTTTAAATTTATTAAAATTTTAAATTTCTATCACTTAGACAAAATTTCCATGTTCTTAGAATTTTAAATAGCAGTGTTCCTAATATATTCTTAATTAATTAACATTTATACACTTAAAGATAATCTTAACAGATCATTTTAAATAGCAGTAAAATTTACCATTGGTTTTTATATGAGTACAAATACAGACTTGACCCTAACTCTATTTTAGACAGAGAAACCTGAACCTAATTCAGCTTATGCTAATCACTGTTATTTTAGGAGGGAGCATACCAATACTATTAGTTTTTACCTTTCTTTAAAAAGAATTCTTGTCAGCTCAAAGGATATATGCTTGATATTAAAAAGGCGATAAAATTAATTAGGATTTTCTCAGTTAGTGAAATTAACTCAACTTTGGATATGGGATATGACTTTAATTATTCTGTTCCAATCTTCATTTTATAATTTACCTATGATATGTTAAACCAAGCTTGTCCAACCCGTGGCACTACATGCGGCCCAGTACAGCTTTGAGTGTGGCCCAACACAAATTTGTAAACTCTCTTAAAACATTATGAGATTTTTTGTGTGAGTTTTAAAATTTTTTTAGTTCATGAGCTATTTGCGGTGTTAGTGTCTTTTATGTGTGGTCCAGGACAATTCTTCTTCCTGTGTGGCCCAAGGAAGCCAAAAGATTGGACACGCCTGCCTTAAACACTTAAAACAATATTTGTGTTTGTATGTGTATTGCGGGAATGTGTGTTTCTCTTACTTGGGCACATATAGATTAAGGACAACCCCAAAGATTTAGTGTCTGAGCATTATTTTTGGGTTCCAGATCCTAACTTTTAACACTGAGCTACCCTGTCATCAAACACTCCCCTCTGAGACCTCTGGCTAGGGTGGTGCTTTTCTGATAATGAGGCGCCCCTTAGCCAACTGTGAGAACCTTGCCTGTTCCCTCACACCTGTTGGTCACACAGTGGGGTTTAGGATTGGGGGTATTTCCTCAAATAAAAAAGAAAGAAAATTTAAATGATCTCTTGAAAGTCATAAACGGCCAAGGTCATTTTGAAGAAATTCTTGTTGAGGGGTGTTGATTTCCTACTGAGCAACCTATAATATTTTATATATATCATATATTTTTGAGAGGCAGAGTTTACCTGAAGTGTTAAGTAAAATAATACTTTCTTTTTTAGATTATTTGATTTTGACAGGAGTTCAGCTTTTTTACATCAAACATTTTTTTCCTTATCAGAAGCAGTAGAGTAGGACCTCTTAAAATAAGTCCAAGATTTATTTCAAATGAAATTAGATACTTAAAAGTATCCCCTGAACTATAATAAATAATGTAACTATTAAACTCAGTATAATAAATAGAGTGTTTTCATCTCACTCAACATGCAATCTATTTATCACGCTTTCCCCCTGCTAGGCTCCGTATATGCCAACTGGAACATTAGTTTGAAGAAAAGTTAATATTCATGGTGTGTATCTCTGATTTCATGTTCTTGAGAGATGCTGACTGAAACAGAATTAATAGCAAGTAAGTCTCCTAATACTGAGCAATTTTGATTTATGTCAGAAGTCATTTCCATATTTTATGTCCAAAAAGTTTTTTATTAATGTTATAGTTTGATCAAATTACTATCCTCCAAGGAATCTGGATTTCTTTTGTTTGTTTTTATTGTTGTTTTATACTTCATTAGAATCACAGAAAATGAAACTCAGAACTTCTGAGGATGATTTCATGTGTAAACTGTACCTTTTTTTCCGGTATCCAGTAACAGTAAAAGTTTGCTTTTGTTTTTAAGAACTGATCTTGGATTGAAATGTGTCCCTGAGATAGTCACAAATGACGGTCTTTATTTGCACAACCTGGGAGCCGTGGACTCCATATTCTCGTGCTGCCCATGCTCGTCTGCACCATCCTATAATTATCGGCAGAAATATCTCCAAATACATATTTAAGCAATTCCAGCCTTTGTGGCTTTTCAGGGGTCCCATTGGGGTCAAAGGGCAGCTGGACACTTAAATGTAGAGAGTGGAAAATGAAAACAGAGGTAAAAGACAAATGGACCCATTCACTCCTCTTTTCTTCTGCCCTGGTGTTTGACTGAAGAGAAACGTTCTCCCTGCCCTTACGCTGTTCTCTACAGTCATATTTTCTTAATTTTAAATAAAATTGAATTGTGAAAACTTTGAAGTTAAACTCAGATTATGATTGAATGGTGTCTAAGCGTGACAAAGTGTTCTCTGTTGTCTGACATGCAATTTGGGTGACAAACTAGAAACTTTTCTTAGAACATTTTTCAAAACCCGATCCAGTATTCAGACTCAAGGACAGCTTATTTCTAAACCAACTTTTGAGCACTTGATAACAAAAAATTTTGTTCTGTTTTGAATTGTTAAGGTTAAAATTATAAGATATTTTTTATTACAGAATTAGCTTAAATTTTGCAAATTTGAATCAAAATCAAAATTTTGTTTATATATGAAAATGCATTCGTTGCTCATGAAAAAAGGTGTCAATTTTTTAAGTGTGCTGTAAAAATTAAGGTAATTTTTAAGAACCTCTGGATATCTATGGGAGTATGAACCCTAAGCTCACTTTACTTCTTTTTTTTTTGTGAAATATCCGTGACATAACTTCTTTTTCATCAGGGCTCTTTTATAACTTGGTGGAAAGTTAAATTAACAGCCATCTTCTTCATGGTAGTGTTAAAGACTCCCTGTAAACTGCTACATGAAACATTAATCTCCAGAGAATAAAACCAGGTGCCAGAACCAGTGCATATGTAGCAGAGACTCTACACACGTGAGATAACAGTGTTCACACTGCCATCACAGAACATGACCTTGTTTTAGTCTGTGATGCCATCTTTCAAGCAATATGCAGCTTCCAAAATATGTTTTTTAACTATCGAAGATACTTCCTGCTTCCCCGTTCCAGGAAAGTCCTAGTCAAGGTGATTGTCAGCTGTTTTTTACGCTTGATCATCTGTGATTCTCTGTTCTATAGTTTGTATCATATTTTATATACAGTAGAACAAAATCGTGCATATTACTACAACATATTCAGATATGAGAAATTTTAAACCTGTTTATAAACCCCAGAGGCTTCAAAAGTCTTACTTCTTAATTTTTTGCCTTTCCATAGAATGATTCAAAGGCCAACTGTGTCAGTCCCAGACTGTATTGACGGTTGCATTGCAGGTTTAGACAAGGGCCCCGACAGCAGAGAAATAACAAAGCATTTGATCCCAATTAATCAGGAAGACGTGTGCTTCTAGACCAGCAGGTTTTAGATGAGGAGAGAGTATATATCAACCTACCAGAAAAGATAGCAGTAGATACAAGAGAGATCATTTCAAATAGATTTATAAATGAGATTCTGAGAACTGGAGCAAAGAAAGATTAAATACCGCTGTAAGCATTCGTGAATGTTTCAATAGGGATGGTAGATTAGACCCAAATGGAACTATCAGGGATTAGAGACTAGAGGTCACTCTGTTATAGCCTCAGTGCAGATCCACCGGAGCCTAATGGAGTGGGAAGAATAGAAGGAAGACGTTGAGAGTAACGGGGCAGGAGATTGAGGCCTGCTTCTGAGCCGGGAAACAGCCCTTCTGGTCCTTCAGGCAGGTGATTGATGGCTCCGGGAGACCTGCACTTCATCACGCCTTGATGGCGATCATTAAGGAGCTATCATCTCTCTTACTCACGTCTAGCTAGCTCTCAAAAAGATACCAAGAGCCACTGTAAAATTTAGTTTTTAAGATATATGTGGAAAAAATCCCTTAAAACCAGTTTACCAAACTTGAGATTTAGAATGGAAATCATAAGCATATGGAGAATGAAATCACAGCTGAGATGATGTCACATGCTGTGGACCCACATGTGGTGGAACACTCCCTTCCACTAACGTTTCTTGGGGAAATGAACATAGTTTGGGCTCTTCAGATCATCTGAACTTCCTAAAGTAGGCAATCATCATTCCCCTTAATACTCAGAGTTTGGGAAAATAACTTCAGTGATGATCACCTTACATGAGTATTATTTACAAGGCAAACAGGAAATGTTTATGTTTCAAGAGTGGAAAAGCAAAATGTAATTTTTAAAATTTGCATCTTTCCATCGAAAGAAATGTAGGTAATTTTTATGACATATTGATTTGTTGTGCCAGTCACTACGTAGAAAACAAAGACTGCCCTTCAGGATGTAGGAATCTAGCTGAGTAGAAAAAAACATGACAGAAATGACTGCAATTCACATTCTGCAGAGCAAGTAAAAAGCTTACCAAGCATTTCTTCTGTGCCAAGCACTAGGATAGAAAAGCGAGTATTTAATTCACTGCTTTCATAGTTTGGGAAAAATCTGGGATGGAGGGAGACATGTAGGCACAAGATGGTTTTTACCATGACCTACATGCTGATAAGGATGGATATGAAGGACTATGCAAAGACTTCCCTGTATGAATAGGGCAGAGGAAATAGCACAGATTAGTATACCATGAGTGACATGAGACAAACACAGAAAGTGCTTAAAGGGTTCAGAAAACACAAAGGTGATCAAAGAAGGCTTCATGAAGGAAAAGAGGCCCAAGAAATGAGTGGTAGGATTTTCACAGGTGGTAATGCTGGCAAGGTTGGGAGCCTCTTTGTGAGATACAGGAAATGTCAGGAACAAAGGGATAGAAAATTAAGGTTCATGCATTCCATAATCCTACTGGCCACTTGCTCTGTGCCAGACAGCCCATTCAGCTCCAGTGTATAAAACCAACATTCCCTGCTTTGATGGAGCTCTGCCCAGTCCTGATGACCCTTGACTTGTCAAGAAGGAAGATGAGAAGGAAAAGCACAGGACGTTAAGAGGACGTGAAACAGGGCAGCTGCCTGGAATCTACCCTGGGGAAATTAGAGGCTGAGCTGAGACGCACAGGCTGAGCTAGACTTGATGTCTGGGGTTTGAGGAAATGCCAGCAGGGAGGAGGCTCTGGGAAGCACCTAGGAGGCGGTGATGGCAGAGAAGCAGGAGGCGGTGCGTTACTTCCTTTTCATTTGTTCTCATTTGGGGTTGCGAGGTAGAAGTTCTCTAGCATAATAGACATATTCTCGGCATGTTGAAGTTTGGGTATTTTGAAGGCTGCGACAGCAGTTGCATGGTCTGGAGTGGGGTTGTGGTGGAGTGATGGCATAAGGAACAAAAGGAGAAAAGGAGTAGCTTGAAGGGAACACAAACAAAAGATTATTTTGTGCAATTTTTTCTGCCTTCCTTGAATCCCTAGCAAAGTGTGAATAAAGGTAAATTGGAATTGGTATTTTTCCTTCCCCAAAACTCAGAACACAACATACACATGAGATGTTGGTGTAGAACTGGATGGGAGCGCCGCTCTTTTCTTGTATTTATTGGGTTATGAAGAGCAGCCATCCGGTGGTCTTCCGTCTTGACTGTTCACATTTCTCCAGTGTGCTCCTCAGTGGGAATCTGCTTAGTGGTTGATTGAAATTCTGTCTTTATTGACAACTCTCTGTTATCTATAATCGCTGGGAATGGATGGTCCATTACGAAGGTTTACCTACCTGCCTTTCTCTTCTTGCTGCTTTCTTCTCGTCAACCTTCTTAGAAAACTGAGGACCCTTTTCTGTTGTTACCTTTTCAAAATATTAGAGGGAAGGTGAACTGGGTTACGATGTAAAGTGAGCTTTGAGACTATCTGAGACTTCAACCTTTCTAAAGGATAACTGAGTTGATAGCAAGTGTATGCTGGACAGTTTGAGAAGCTGGAGCGAGAGTGTGGGAGTCTGTCTGTGACTCCTTCTCCTATGTCCATGTCCACCGACCTCTGTTCATCTCCGGTTGTCCATTTGTGAAGCAAGGACTGCACATCAGTGACTTCTGAAATCTCACTGATCATTTATGCAGACACAGGACTCAGTGAAGCTTCCTTGGCTTTCAAAACTGAAACATACTTCTGTTGGGATCACCTAACTGCGTATGTCTAGAGATTTTACTTATTCGAAAACGTCTGTATTTTTCTGGATCCCAGCATTGTCATTTTTTTCCTCAGGGTTATTGTATGGTTTGGCTGTGTCTCCACCCAGATCTCTACTTGAACTGTATCTCCCAAAATTCCCATGTGTTGTGGGAGGGACCCAGGAGGAGGTCACTGAATCATGTGGGCTGGTCTTTCGGGTGCTATTCTCATGATGGTGAATAAGTCTCACGAGAACTGGTGGGTGTATCAGGGGTTTCTGCTTTTGCTTCTTGCTCGTTTTTCTCTTGCCGCCACCATGTAAGAAGTCCGTTTCTCCTCCGGCCATGATTCTCAGGCCTCCCCAGTCATGTAGAACTGTAAGTCCAGTGAAACCTCTTTTCCTTCCTGGTTTCAGGTATGTCTTTATCAGCGGCATGAAAATAGACTAATACAGTAATCTAACTTACTAATATCTTACCTGCCTTATAAAAATGAACTATTTTAACAAAGAACCATTTCTCCATGTGCTTATACCGTTTTATTAAAATTTATACTGATGTTCACAAGAATTATAAGTACCATTAAATAATTTTATATTAAGCAATTAAAACTCATATTACTTAGCACAGTGTACAATATATGAAGACCCTTTAAAGAATCAGTTCTAATTTAGTATTTGATAGTGAGTAGTATTAATTATTCTAAGGCATGCATTTAAATGTGGATATTTTCTTGGTAGAACAATGAAGCTGTTTTAAATACATTCAGTGCTAAAATGGGCTATGGTTCAGCCAGGCACAGTGGGTCATGCCTTTAACCCCACCATTTGGGGAGGCCAAGGTGGTAGAATTGTTTGAGCCAGGGGTTTGAGACCAGCCTAGGCAACATGATGAGACCCCATCTCTATGAAAAATAAAAAAATTAACTAGGTACATGCCTGTAATCTCAGCTATTTGGGAGACTGAGGTGGGAGGACTGCTTGAGCCAGGAGGTGGAGGTTGCAGTGAGCCGAGTTTGGCCACTACACTCCAGCCTGGGTGATGGAGTGAGACCTGTCTCTGCATTTTTCTCCATTTATATTGCTTTTATTTAAATAAAATAAATGTTTATTTCATTTATGTTATTACAATTCTTGTGAACATTTTGTGAACGCATTCTTCTCCATTTTTATTTGCTTTAATTTAAATAAGTTCATTTAAATAAAATAAATTCATTTAAATGAAATAAATTTATTTAAATAAAAGCAAATATAAATGGAGAAGAATGCATTGTGAGGTTCATTACAGCTGAATGATTATGGCCTCTGGCTCTATGAGAACTAAACCACGAGACTACCCTGTGTGGGCGTTAAGCTTGAAAGCCTTCTCAGCAATGCCTTGTGTTTCCTTCTAGGGAACATGCAGGGTCAGTAGAACTGTTCTGAACAAGTGGCCACTCTAGGATAGGGTCTGTCAGCCACGCGTATGGGACGAAATGCACACTGTGACTGACAGATCCCAAGAAGACAAATAATAGAAAGGTAACCCAGACCAGAAGATTACTTAGGAGTCTACAAAGTCACAATTGGTGCAATTTAGGGGTCGTAATCCATTAATACCAGTTATCATGCACTGTTTACATTTTGGTTCCTTAGAGGCGGTGCAGTGATATACTGAGAACTATGAGTTAGTCTGATTTTGCTGCATTTTCTTCCCAATGATCACAACTGGAGTACCTCCTGGAGATTCTGTCACAGATATGACAGGTGGACCTCAAGAAACAAAGCAAAACTAAACCACCATAACAACCTGAACCCTTTGAAATGGTGAGAACCGATCTCTGTTTAGAAAGAGAGAGAAATCGGGGAAGGGGTACTGGAGGTAGTTGGAGCCTTAAGAGGAGCTGAATACATGGAATGTTGTTATCTCTTCATGAAAAGTGCTTTGTGACTGAAGACATGTCAAAGAGAAAGGCCACCAGCTGGTAAGAATTGCCATGAGTCAAAATGTTCACAGGTTCAGGAACTAAATTTTAGCAACTCAGTTCTTGAAGAGACTAATGAGCTATCTGATACACAGTAGATTAGGAACCATGATGTTTGTGGTTCTAATTCCCCTCCCCACAGACCTAGGTCAGACTTAGTGACTTTTTCCAAAGAACAGAAAACAGTAGAACTTATGCAGTGTCACTTCTGAAGCTAAATCATAAAAGGCAAAGTAGTATCTAACTCCCTCTCTTTTGGTGACCTGTGCACTAGCAGCTGTCAAACAACAGTTTAAGTGCCCAGATTTCCTAACGCTTCCATGCTGGTGACACCAGAGGGACAGGCCACATGGAAATGGAGAGAGATGGCTAAGGAGCCCAGGTGTCCCAGCTCCTAGCAGTTTGAGTTTTGGCATCAGCAACCACCATGTGTGTGAACAAGTGAGCTTCCAGACAATTCCACCTCCTGGCTTTTAAACCTCCTCAGCTGTTGCCAAGCAGAGCGGTGGCAAGCAGTGCCCACCAAATGCTGCTTAAATTGAATCCTGCTTAAATTTACCGGTAAATTAATTTAAAAAAATATGTTTTTTAATTAAGCCACTAACATTCGGGGTGGTTTGTTGAACAGCAGTAGATGATGGGCATACCTTCCATAGTGTTCTGCATGATGATGCAGTTATACAGAAGACTATACACACTTTGATATATACATCTATCTGTCTGTGCATATGTGTATGCACATCATAGTTTTATTGAAAGGGGGCTCAAATTAGGAACAGACAATGCAAATTGTTTTGTCTCTTTGTGCCATATAAAGGAATACCTAAGGCTGGGTAATTTGTAAGGAAAAGAGACTTACCTGGCTCACGGTCCTGCAGGCTGTACAAGAAGTATGGCACTGGCATCTGCTTCCTGGGGAAGGCCTTGGGCTGCTGCCATTCATGGTGGAAGGTGAAGAGGAGCCATCTGGGCAGAAGGCCCATGGTGAAAGAGAAAGCAAGAGAGAGAGGAGGACGTGCCAGGCTCCTTTCAACAACCAGTTCTCAGGAGAACCAACAGTGAGAAGTCATTCATACCCTGGAGAATGGCACCAAGCCATTCAAGAGGCGTCCGCCCCCAAACACATCCCACAGGACCTCATCTCCAACAATGGGGATCAGATTCAACAGAAGACTTGGTGGGACTGAATGAACCACATCCAAACCATAGCAATGATCAAAGCATCCAAAGTAGAGTCATGTGAACTTGAACGAGAGTTCATTCAGTCTGGGCTAGAATTATTTCTATATTTAAAGCCTGTCTTTACCATGAATGATCTCAGAAAACCAATGGCAAGCACTTTCAGGTCAACTCCCCCTGTTTTACTGGTTACCAACTGCACAACTTGGTCATGCCCAAGGCATTGAAATGAAGTGATACATCTCTCAAATGTGATATTATCATGTCTACCTGAAGTTATACCCTGGCCTCTTAGATTTCTAAGTGCATATTTTCCAAGTCAACATCAGTGACATATTTACAAATGATTTTATCTGATGGTTTATTTTTCTGTAGTTGTCCTTTAAAAAGGACCAAGCTTAGTATGTAGCCTAGTAGACAATAGCTTGGACAGTAGAGAAACTTGATTTGAACTTTTATTATGGTACTTACAGGTTGGTGGCCCTAGATGAAACCTTTGCAACCCTTGAGCATCCACATTTTGATACAGAGGCATCAATGGCTATTATAGAAAGCTGTTTTAAGCATTATCTGATAAAGGGTATAAAGTGCTTACTTCAGAGCATGTCATTGTAAGGGATCAATAAATTGTAGTTATTATGACCATAGTTGTTATAGTTATAATGTGTTGACTTTTACTAGTCTGATTTGAGAAGGTGGCATTCTCCAACCTTTTCTGCAAAGACTGCAGTCAATTTGCCATAATTCCTACGCAGTCGATTGCCATTTCTACAAATAACATATATGCAAATTAAGTGGCTCTGACAATAACTGTGTAGCAAACTGTAACACTTGTTTATTTTCTTAAATAAAAATGTACTTAATTTGCATTTTATATAACAGATTATTATTACATAGATAAAAATCTATACCACTTGATCTGGAGGAAAAAATAACATGGTCATAACTTAGGAAAAGCTTTATTATTTGTTTCTATGTTTTTCAGAACTGTGTGCCAGTATGATTACTGCCATAATACCATGCATTTTTAAATTCCATGCTAGATGTATAATTTAAAACTATTATACCTCATTTTCATTGAATTAATTATTTTCATAATAAATACTTCATTTTTTTATTATAAAAACATAATGTTGGCTGAAAATAATTAGCTAACATACTTTCACATAAAGAAGAGGGTAAAACCAGCCAGGCGTGGTGGCTCACACCTATAATCCCAGCACTTTGGGTGGCGAAGCCAGGTGGATCACTTGAGGTCAGGAGTTCGAGACCAGCCTGACCAACATGGAGAAACCCCGTCTCTAAAAATACAAAATTAACTGGGCGTGGCAGTGCATGCCTGTGATCCCAGCTACTCAAGAGGCTGAAGCAGGAAAATCACTTGAACCTAGGAGGCACTGGTTGCAGTGAGCCAAGATCACGCCATTGCACTCCAACCTGGATAACAAGAGCGAAACTCTGTCTCAAAAAAAAAAGAAAAAGGAGAAGAAGAGGGTACAACCTCTTGAATCAAACCACCTGGAGATAATCACTGTTAACATTGGATGCGTATTCTTCCAAGTCTGTTTTAAGTGCATGTGTGTGTGTGTGTGTGTGTACATGAAAACACACAGACATATACACCTGTTTTTGTGTCTCACATTTGATTTTATAACTTGCATCTTTTACTTCATATAATGTGCTTATCATCCATATGAAGAGATACAGGTCTCTATTCTGAGAGAGCACATTTCGTGATTGATCCTATTTATTTTGTTGAAGAGTCTTGCATTGATAAGTTTATAGACTGCTCTACATTTCATTATCAAAACAGCACGTTAGTGATCTTCCTTAAATATATCTCTAGTAATTTGTCTAGTCAAATTTTTGAAATATAATTTTGGGAGTGGAGTTGCAAAGGGCAAAATATTTTACATGTAAACTGTTAGGGTGCTTAGTTCGAAAGGTCTGCTGGAAAACCTCCTTCCATTTCCGCTTTCCCCAAAACTACATGCAATACAGTTTCTTTGCCTCTTCTAACACTAGATACTTTTATCCCTTTTAATTTTTGCCAGCTATTTAAGTAAAACATGACATCTCATGTAAAATTGCTTTTCTCCAATTACTAGGAGGCTTGAATACATTTTCATTACTTATTTCTTACTATTATGGTTATTTTCTTTCATTATAATTGCACAGTGTAGATGAACATTTCTTATAGTAAGTATAAGAAATTACTTTGTATAGTTTGTTTCTTATGACCATTTCATATATTCTTATATGAAACCGTTTCTTGTCATACTTGCTGAAAATATTTTCACCAGTGAGTAATTTAATTTTCAGGTATTTTGAAAGTGTTTCAAAATTTTTTAAGCTGGCCATGCACAGTGGCTCATGCCTGTAATCCCAGCACTTTGGGAGGCCGAGGCGGGTGGATCACTTGAGGTCAGGAGTTCAAGACCAGCCAGGCCAACATGATGAAACCCCATCTCTACTAACAATACAAAAAAATTACCCTAGTGTGGTGGTGGGTGCTTCAAATCCAAGCTACTTGGGAGGCTGAGGCAGGAGAATTGCTTAAACCTGGGAGGCAGAGGTTGCAGTGAGCCAAGATCCTGCCATTGCACTCCAGCCTGGAAACAAGAGTGAAACTCTGTCTCAAAACAAACAAGCAAACACAAAATTATTTACGCTATACTTCTGATGTAATTAAATGTATTATTTTCTTTATAGGGTTATATCTTTGTTACCATTTTTAAGAGGATCTTCTCTACACTTGGAGATATTTGCTAAAAATATTTTCTAGTTACAGTTTCACTTTTTAAAACATTTAAATATTTGATTCATACAGATTTTATTTTAGAGTGAAGAGTTTCTATGAATCTAATGTTACTTATTTCTCACCAAAAATCTACAAATTACTTTTTCTGCATCATTTATTAAATAAAACATATTTCCCCATTGACTTGACATAAATCTCATCTTTATATTATATTGACTTTGGGGGTCTTATCTCCAGAGTCTGTTCTATTCCATTCCTCTGCTCATTCTGCTTTGAAAACTACATTATTTTGATTGCTCTAACATTTTATACATTGTAACATATTTAATATCTGCTACAGTAAGTTCTCCAAATTGCTGCCACATTTTCTTTTACTGTTCACAGAGATTAATTTTTCTACATAATCTAGAATTTTTTATGAAGTTTGAAAATAAATTAGATGGACTTATTTTTAATATCTAAGTTAAGCATATTATCTGGAGAAATACGGACAAGAGAGAATGTAGTTTAAACACAGATCATAGAATCGCAACTTATATCTCATTTGTCAGTTTCTGAGCTGTGTCTAGAAAACCTAGCACCCCCAAAATTAATTCTTAAGTTGACATAGTTTGGATATTTTTCCCCTTTAAGTCTTTTGTTGAAATTTAATCCCCAGTGTTGGAGGTGGGGCCTGGTGGGAGATGCTTGGATCATGAGGACAGATCCTTCATGAATGGCTTGGTACCACCCTCAAGGTAATGAGTGAATTCTCACTCTGTGAATTCCTGCAAGAACTGATTGTTAAAAACAGCCTGGCCTCTCTTGGCCTCTCTCTCTTCCTCTTTCTCTGTCTCTCTCTTTCTCTCTCTCTCTCTCTGTCTCTATCTCTCTCTTGCCTGGCCTTCTTTCTTCTCTTTCCTCTCTTTCTCTCTGTCTTTGTCTCATTTCCTACCATGTGATCTCTACACGTAGACTCCCCTTCACTTTCCATCCTGAGTGGAAGCTTCCTGAGGCTTTTAACAGAAGCAGGTACTGGTGCCGTGCTTCTTGTACAGCCTTCAGAACCGTGAGCCACCTAAACTTCCTTTCTTGTAAATTACCCAGCCTTGGCTATGCCTTTATAGCCATGCAAATGGACTAAGACATTAACATTTTGTTATATCCATAGTGCAAGCTGTCAGCTGTTATTCCTCCTTGACCAGCAATTTGAAGATGTTAAATCGTAATTCCATGATAAAAGGTTAACATTCCATACTGGGCTATATTTTTCCTGACTGAAAAAGGAAGAGTCTTGGGTAAAGTTAACTGGGAAGAATCCGTTCTCTGAATTGCATGTATGCAGTAGGTTTCAATTGGGATGAAGTATGTTGAATCAGTTAGAGTTTTTTAAATTATTATATCTATTTGACTTACAAGGTTACTTGGAAAACTGTGTTAACAAAATTAGTACCATAGCATTGTTTATCATGACTAATTCTTTTTGCTGGTTTGTTTGTTTTTTCTTTTGAGCCAGAGTCAATTCTTCTAAGCCTAATATCTCCTGTTCACCTTTCATATATTGTATAATTTTTGTAAGTGAAACTTTGCGCAAAAACAGATACGCAGGAAGGAAATGAGTAATCTACAGGAAATGTGCTTGTTTCTGCTTGCCTCTACTTCTTGTGGGTCAGTTTACAAGATAGCAAAGTATAGCCTTCAAGCATTGGAGCAAAAAACACCCACTTTCTAGTAATTTTACCAGCGCTACTTTTTGGAAGACCTTGAAAATGGTTTCTGCACTTTTAACGTAGGGAATGATGATAGCATCTTCTTTAAGTGTTGTTTTCAGCAAGCTCTCAGGTGCTAAACGTAAAAAGCAACTAATACAGTACCTGACATGTAGTAGAACTCTCTATATTTTGGATGTTTTGTATATGTGTGTGTGTGTGTGTGTGTGTGTGTGTATATACATATATATATATATATATATATATATATGTATATATATGTAGTCGAATGACCCTGTGAGCGAGGCCAATCTTGTGTATAGCTTTTAAAAATGCATTATATTTGCTGCTCCCCTTTATTTTTCATAACTTTCAAACATTATGATATCATATTCCCAAACATTGTTTATACTGCATTATCTGAATTGATTTAGTTAGGACCAGTTAAACCAAAAGGTAGCTTCCATGTTATAATATTTTGTAGGGTTAGGTCAGAATTCAAAGAAATATTTTTTATTTTTTATCTTTGGAGACGGAGTCTTGTTCTGTCACCCAGGCTGGAAATGCAGTGGCATAATCTTGGCTCACTACAACCTCACCTTCCGGATTCAAGCGATTCTCCTGCCTCAGCCTCCTGAGTAGCTAGGACTACAGGTGCCCATCACCTCACCCAGCTAATTTTTTTTTGTATTTTTAGTAAGACGGGGTTTCACCATGCTAATCAGGATGGTCTCTGTCTCCTGACCTCATGATCCACCTGCCTCAGCCTCCAAAAGTGCTGGGCTTACAGGCATCAGCCACCACACCCATCCAGAAAGACCTTATTTATACTTTGCATATTGATTCATGCATTCTACAATATTTATTGTGTAGGCAT